>JAOPJI010000142.1:3499112-3510243 GCA_027122695.1 Merluccius productus
CGGTTCACCTGGAGGTACCGAACCGAACAGGGTGTACCGAACGGTTCGGTACAATAGCGAGAACCGTTGCATCCCTACTTTATACACTATTAATGTATATACTAGTCTCTACGGCCCAAATAAAACGTGTAAATGTGTTTGTATCCTCGTATAAACACCCCCAGAAGCACACCTTTATGCACACATTAATCTCTTGAAGTTGTATGGATTAATCCAAGGGTGATTTAAACAAGGGACGTCTGTGTGCAGCCATTACCACTCTAAACATGAATCATGGCTTTCTCATGCCAGCTACAATGTCCATATGATTACGTTGATATCACTGAGATAATCGGTATGCAGATTAACGCGTCGACTTGGCTCATTACTGCTCCAGAGCCTATATGAATTGCAGGATATTTGCATGATATGAAGCCCATTTGTGCTTCACTGTCGGTATTAAATCCTCAGGAAAAGAACTTGAAGCCCACAGACTTTTAAGAGGGTTTTCCGTAAGACCAGAGCTAATGTTTTATTAAAACTCAACAATGCTTTCACAATAATGGGATGCATATTCAATTACAGCACAAACACAAAAGAAAGATTGCAATTCATACAAACTATTGTCTGCGGTCCCTGCTTGAACCTTTTCCACATGTCAAATATGTCAGATACCATGTCTGAATAATGTCAACAGGTAATTACTGTGGGCGAAATCTTGGCCAGCGTTCAATATTGTAGTCCTGGCCACATTTCAATCATTTACATGTCCACCTCTCTGAAGGTGCTTTGGAAATTAATTACTTTCATTTGATTGTGATGAGAGTCCTCCTTTTCTGGGCAATGAATATTTCAGGACTAACATCCATAGATGTGGGTTAGCTTTAATGTGTGCCAGCTTCCAGGGATGTGTGAGCATTGAGGATGTGTGATAGCTTTGAGGATGCGTGAGCATTGAGGATATCTGTTAGCGTTGAGGATGTGTGCTCGCTTCCGGGAAGGTGTGCCAGCTTGGAGGCTGTATCCCAGCTTGCAAGAATGTGTGCTAATATGAAACCCTAACACTAACCCTAATATGAAACTCTAACCCTAATAGTTTTTCTTTAATAACTTTTTTTCTGAAGGTCGCAAAGAAACAGAACCGATGTCTGTCTGGTGGTTTATGGGGACGCTGAACACTGAGTCTTTGTGACTTTCTGTTCCGGAGATACAGCCGTACGGAGGTGGTTTCTGGTACTTCCGGTTAACGTAGAAACGTCGTGTTTGGATCCGTTGGAACGGGCGTCCCCAAATTAGTGGGGATGGAGCCAACTAACAAGTCTCTATGACCTTCAGAACAAAAGTTATTCAAGAATGGCTAATCTTGGTTATTACCCCTAACCCTAACCCTAATATGAAACCCTAAATCTAACCCTGATTGGAAAGCCTAATTGGAAAACCCTCCAACCTAACCCTAATTGGAAACCCTAAACCTAACCCTAATATGAAACCCTAACCCTAATTGGAAACCCTAACCCTAATAGGACACCCTAACCCTAATAGGACACCCTAACCCTAATTGGAAACCCTAACCCCAACCCTAAAACTAAACTTTGTGCTAAAATTCCTTGTGCACGTCCAGACGGAGGTCAAATTCACAAATGAGCATTTTGAGCATTTTATTTGTGCTTTTTTGTTTATTTTATCTTTTTGAACTGACTTTTAAGTGGATGATTCTGCTTTCTACTTCCTCTCAGGACAGATACAATACATTCCTCAACTCCTTGCATCTTATAGGAGAATCATTGAGTAAGTAAGTAAGTCAACCCAACCCACTGGTGCTGTTTTTCTGGACCAGACTCAAGTTGAGCACGTCATCAGTTAAAGACGCACCTTCAAGCGGGAAGCCCTAATAGAGATGCAAATCCCCGCCGTGCTGGGCTGACGCACCGAGTCAAACCAAGCCAGCACATGTGTATGGAAAAATGCCATGGATGTGATATGCAGCTAGAAAAAGCTGCCCAGTCTCTCGGAGTGCTATTTAAAATCTGTGTTGGTAGGAACCTGTTTGGATTAATAGCCAACAGTGGACATGAATTGGACCCATGGGACATTTGAGGGATCCATGTGGGTCAATTCCAACAGCTATCCCTCTCATTAATGTACCAGTGCCAATGGCTCTGCTGAATTTAAATACTTTTGGTGCACTTCTCTCAGTTAAACATGTAGAATGACTGTTTAATTTTTCATCGGGTTGCCTGTGTTCTAGCAGAGCTGTCCATGACACAAACAATGTGATTTGTCATTTGTGGAACCAGGGGGGCGGAGCTGGGGAGAAAAGGTCATGACCAGAGCAGCCTGTCAATCAATGCAAACACGCCCTCTAAATATAGTACTTCTGGCGGCTGAAATGTGGAACCACTCAGTCATCAACATGTTACTCGGCTAGTCTAAAAGCATGTTCTTCATAATCGAGTGGAAATCTGTGCAAGTTAACATTTTAGCAGGTGCTTTAAGGGGCATTTCTAGTTAGTTAATGTAGAACATTTTAAAGATGTGTTGACTCTTACAAGGGTGTGTTTGTGTGTGTGTGTCCTGGTCATAAATTATTTGGGCCAGTGTATAATTTTTAAGTGTTTAAAGCACATGTACAGGGGATGTTCTGAGCTCATCCCATGCAGTGCAGATCCACAAGCATGTGCCTCATGCGACCCTGGTGAACTGAAGTGATTAGTGGTCTAGTGCTTTGTGATGTTTCACTAATCCTCTAAATGCACCACAGAGCTCTTTCCCCTCCCCATGTTCTGTACTAGTATGGCCAAGTCAGGGGTTGGTTGAGGTAAGCCCTTTGTTTCAAGTTCAGCGTGCAGTATAACTAGACCATTCTGATGACAATGGGCAGATCGAGGGATTAATATTTCAGTTCGTACCACAGGATTGTTCAATACTTGATCATGATTAGTCGACAGTGCTCTGAGGGTGTGTGTTATTTTTAACAATAACGGGCCGGCTCTGCCTTTTTAATATTTCAGAATCAATGCGCTACAAGTCCGACATTAACGGTCAAATAGAACTATCGACCAGGTGTTTCCATGACGATGCTAAAACGATATTCTCAAAGCGCCGTGGAAAAATATATTAATTTCAGCTGATTAAGTCGATAAAAGAACAACATAGATGAAAGTAAGCGGGATAAACCACGTTGATAAACTTCGGCGGTGGTAAGCGACCTCTGCCTAGCGTCGGCCGAGGCACCACCACCAGGTCGTACATTATTTGGCAATAGCGGGACACCTCGTCGTGATTTTATCCTTACATATAGATCATCATTTATTAGTCATCGACCCACAGTTTCAATATACACAGCAGAAAGGTACCAGAATTCGAATTCACTAAATATCTAATTCGTAAGTAACAAAGTGTCTTTAGGAAGCAAACTCGTATGTCTTTTCATCGTGATACCAATATGGAGGTGACATGTATTGTCAATGCCGTGCAATGAAAGTTTGGAGAATATTATGCTCAGAACGAGCTGTAATACTCCAGCATTACCTGATGCGTACATCCTGTTGGCGTGACGACAAGAGCACAGCTGTTCAACGCGGCTCCAGGCGCTTCTGTCACGTTGAGCTTTCTCTACAACGTCATTATTAAGCCATAACTGTTGGTCGTTTTTTGTTTTTTGCGAAGTGCCCGTCTTTTCCGAAAGCATTTTTTTCAGTTGGTAAGCGCTGACGAGTGTGAACAGTGTGAAACAAGAGACGAAGAAGCGAAGCATTTGTTTCCAGGTTCCTCTCCCTGGATGAAAAGTAGGCCATCAAAGGCTGGGCTAGGAACAGCTGAGTGGCCTGTGGCTGAACATTAAGCACACAGTGGGACCGCACTTTGTAGTGGGAGGGGGAGTGCGGGGCCCCTCAGTGAGGCAAGTGACATCCCAGCGTGGCGCAGCGTCATAATGACTCCCCGGCAACACATACTAGTTTATTTATATTGTGCGTGTGTGTGTGTGTGTGTGTGTGTGTGTGTGTTTTCTCAGCTGACGTGAATTGAGTCTCGTGAATTGATGTTTGTTTGCGGGAGATTAGGCTAATTTGTTAAGACTGTTTTCAGAAACACACACACATGGTGACGCTGTATTGAAAGATTGATGGGACGCTGGGTGTATTACAGTGACTAATTGACTGCAGCTGGGCACCATTTTAGATAAAGAGGTGCCATATATGTACAAGCATTTATTTCGCTTTATAATAACAATCAGCTCTCATCTACAACAATTTTGATATACATGTGGAATAAATCTCCAAATGCATTGCGGGCGTCTTGCATGCGTCTAATGGCCATCCCTTGTTCCCATTTCCAATATGAAACTCGCTTAATTTACAGAGCCGAATATCATCCGTAAAGTTAGTTGCAGGACCTGTTATTGTCTTGTGTGTAATGTGGACTCCCAGGAAGCTAGCTGACGACAGTGTTTTCAGCTAATGGGATGCTTTAATAGACAATAAACTACACATCTGAAATTCCCATTACATTTTGTTAACATGTAAATTGATGCAGTGTGCAATGACCCAAATTATGACCCAACTCTATTCTATTAAAAAAAAAAAAGCACCCATTGTACTAGTGGATAGAGTTTAATGTCAAAGGAATACAGACTTGCAAGTAGGTTAGTGATGGTGGTATATGAAAGAGAATCATAAGAGGGACACATTCTTAATTAATGATACATTATTAGATTAAATTGAGTTTTCTCATGGCCTGCTGGGATCAGACTGCTTTTTGTCGGTGGATATAACATTGATGGTGCCTCTGTAAAGCCTGACGGGAACAGAAAGGTGCTTCCACATTCAACACCTCAACATCTTTATTGTGTTGGTGGTGTTAGAGGTCCACTTATTTCATCAGTGAAATGGACCCGGAGGAACCTGAAGCCCCTGACCATGTCCACCGCCCTAGTCCCCTAGTGCTGTGTGATAGAGGTGTGATTGCTCCTCCACTTCCTGAAATGGACAATCATCTCTTTCGTCTTGCTCACATGTAGGGGGACATCTTGTTGTCTGGACACAATTCTGCCAGAGTCTTTCATCTGCTCCTTGTGGGCCATCTTGCCATTATTAGTGTTTTGTGGCGGTGTCATCATCAGCAAACCTAGTGATGGTGCCAGATGTTTGTCTGGCCACACATTCATGTCTGAACAGGGAGTAGGAAAGTGTGCTTAGCAGCACCACAGCAGCTCCAGCCGTGGAGAAGCTAATGTGATTGGGGTTAGTGTCGGAGTGGGTAACATCTCAGCCTATCTTCTCTACCAGAGGCCTCTCTTGCCCTAACATTGTGCCGTTGTATGAGCCACTGTGTTTAGACCCTTGTAAACTCAGCATGGTGCCAACTTTAGAGGAGGTGATTGAGTTAAATGCAAGTGCTGCAATCAATGAAGGGAATCCTTGCGTACATATGTACCACAACACTGAGCTCAGAGTGGGGCTTAACAGGGATCACTTCCTCTGCAGATCTGCTGTACCGCTATGGCACTAAGGAGAATGGATCTCAATGTGTCTGGGATATGGCTGTTAATGGCAAACCACTCAAAGCTCTTCAGGATGCCTGGAGAAAGCGTTAATGCTGCTACGGCCATTCAGGCAGGTTACAGTGGGATTACTTGGCCACCGTACTGATGGTGGCAGACTTAAACATCTTGGAAGAGTTAAACGGGATACGACTGAGCGGTATTCACGGTTGTCAGTGAGTGTTACCCCTTTACACACCCCTTGCCACACATGTATGTCCACAGCACACCGGCTGTGAAATGTTCTCGCTTATGCATTGCTAAGCAACATTATTTATTCAGGTTGGTGAATAATACAGATTGCCACCTGAGATGCAAGATATGTCTCATGGATGAGCTGCAG
The DNA here is from genome assembly GCA_027122695.1 of Merluccius productus. Classification (NCBI taxonomy): domain Eukaryota; kingdom Metazoa; phylum Chordata; class Actinopteri; order Gadiformes; family Merlucciidae; genus Merluccius; species Merluccius productus. The sequence goes on from JAOPJI010000142.1 coordinate 3,504,977, forward strand.
TAAAACAATCAATCATGCCTTCAATTTCTGTCAAATCATGATTTTTTTGTCTCGACAGTCTTGGATAGAAACACGACTGGTGCAAACGCTGTTTTGCATAGTACAGTTTGTTCCCAAGTGTACCTGGTGAAGCATAAATATTCATGCATGAAGAAAAGTGACAACAGTAGTGGAAGACCCCCAAATGCAGATACGCTGGCAGAATTCTAATCGTCAAAAAATGATGTATATGAAAATGTATTCAAGAGGCGGCAGCAGCGATGACCCGGTGTCCAGGCTGCTTTAAGGTGGCGTGGCGTCGAACACAGCAGCTGTCCCGGTGGCGATGGGTAAAAAAAGTAACTTGGAGATCGTTGAGAAGCAGACCAACAGGTGTTGCTGAGCTTCTCAAGGCATGGAACATCAAGAGGATGTCTCGAATCAAACCTGGTCTCAAATCAAACCGGGACCGCCCTCCACGCACATGTGGTGCACATACCTTGTGCACCACATGTGGGATGTCCAACTGCTAGCTAGGGGGTAGCTATAGGAGTAGTATAGGAATCAGCAGGTGTTTCCACTGCTAGTAGTGAACAGACATGGATGAAAAGGTGTTTGTGTCTGTAGGTAGCAGGCAAACCCTGCGGCTCGTCCTGGGGAACGCGGTCATGGTTTGGGGCGAGTTGGATGAGGGAGATTATAGGTTTATAACCTTAGACGCAGGCCATGTGTATTGACCTATATGCTTTATGCCAAAACATTTAAATTCACACGTAACCCATGGTCTCATTCTGTAGAGTCTATTTTTTATTTCATTACCTTTTGAATAATTACTGTTCTACTTAGGTTAAATGCCGTTCTTCAGTATTTAACCATACGTCATTCCTGGCATTTCCAATTTTGTTAGATAGAAATTTAAATTCACTGCGCGCAGAGGAATTGTTAACCCACTTGCGGTGAACAAAAATAAAGGAATTCACACAGACAGGTTCCTGGATGAATCAACGCTCCTCATTTGCAAGTATCCCCCCGCGTTGCGTACTTGTGAGGATAACGTTGCAAGTGTGTGTGATCAGGACACACCGTGAAAATGCACTCCAGGCTAAAACAGACAGATCCCATTAATAAATATACTGAAACAATTTATTAACATCTATTTTAAAATATAATACATAAGCTACATACTTAACACGTGTAAAACACACTTCCAACTTCTCACTTCCACTAACAATACAAGGACTAGCTGATAACTGTAATTTATGTATCACTTTAATACACACACAGGCTAAGGAATAATGAGTATGGTAAATATAACTACTGTAGCTGGGATTAAAATATGTCTGCATATTTGTATGAGCAGAAACCACGTTGAATATATATATATATATATATATATATATCCTAAATGTCAGTATTAAAAAGGGCAAACATCCTGGATAAAATATTGAAAATGTTTAATGCATTATCGTTGATGAATTTTGAAAAAGCTTCTGGCAAATACCATCAGTCAAACTATTACAGACAATATGGCCACTAGTGTTCATGTTCCACTTCTGATTATGAAATACATTATTCAAACTGGAATACCGGGTGAATTATTCGCGCAGCCTCCCACTGTTCTCTCAAGAAAGAAATGTAATTTGTTTTTGTTGGCCTTGATTCTGTTAGACAACTTTTTACTAGAAATCGTGGCGGAGGTTGAGGTTTTATGAGAATTTGATCTTCGCTGGCATTACTCTGAGGATTTATTTGGCAGACCTGCAGAGAATTGAGATACATGTCTTTAAAGGGGCGGGCGGAGGTTGGGCCCGGCTCCAGGACGCTACAGTACATACCCAGTACCTCTCTGCTGGGAGGTAAACACCGGAGTCGCTATGCTATCCAGCCCCCAGTGACAGATAGCTGGATAGGTACTTTTATTATCTACCCGTGGGGAAATGACTTTTGTTGCAGCACAAGACAGGACAGAACAATAAACTCACAGTTTGCGTTGTTGCCTGTTGTCGTAGGCAACAACGCAGTGCACATAGGATATATGTATGTTGTATATGTACATGTCTTGTCTGTCTGTCTTGTCTGTCTGTCTTCCAGAATGATCCTAGTGTGCGAGATTGTACTTATGAGATTGTTTTTGTTTAGTTTTCTACCTTTATTTCATCTCTACCTTACCCTGGGTCTTATAAGGTCTTAGATGTGACAAACCTTCTTTTTTTTTTATCCCAAAATACTTTTTACCCGGCGACACGACGCAAACCAGCCTCTCCGAGCTGCCAATCAGTCCCCGATATCTAATTATGTTAAAATCAAGCTACACGAATATACAACATTTATCTCCCTCTTTGATTTTTAAATTGTGTTCCAGCATGCAATTATTTTGATGTGTGTCATTGGGCCGCCGGGTTTAATTGGTCTGCGTAAATACGAAAACCCGAGGAAAAAGAGTGATGTGTTGACTCGGAAACAACATTCCCCCCCCCAGCCGACAGGGGGAGGAAAAAAAACAAAACCTTGCACTAATGAAAGAAGGGAATCGGCCTTTGTTTGTTTGCCTCAGACAGTCCATTAGCACGAGCATCGAGCAGGGGCTCAGGATGGAGAGTGTGTGTGTGTGTGTGTGTGCGTGTGCGTGTGCATACACATGTGTGCGTTATTGAACAGGGATGCGCTGATTTGAAGTGTCGTGATCGGTCACCGATATTCATGCACTGCCATCGGCTGATACAGAGCTTCCCATTGTCATCCACGTCCACAGCTGTCTTTTTGCATATGAATGCCGCCGCATGGGACACACAGGATTCCGGTTTAATGAAACGGCACCAAAAAACCTGCGATAGTTAATATCAGCCATTAATATCGTCAATATTCACGCCTTCTACTGACTTTTTACTTATCTTGGGTATACATAATGTATATCGATATCTAGATCGACGGATGGGGGGGGGGGAGTGAGAGAGGGATAGATGATAGCTGTGCGTGTCTACTGGACTAGATTGGGGATGTATATTTAGACGGAGATGAGCATCATGAGCATCATCCACAGCAAAGGTTTGTCGCGAAATGCCGGTGGATGGAGACGCATCCGATATGATGGATGGTCTACCGAGGACACGGGTCCCGGTGGACGCCCATCGGCACAACACTGATCAGTCACACCGTTAAACGCGACCGTTTACGTCCATTCAATCTATTACTGACCGACTGTTTCGTGGGTTGGCCTCCCTAGTCTGTTAACAGATTCAGATTTGCCTCAGTTTTTTTTATTTTTGGTATTCGGTGGCCCTGAGAGCTCAATGCACTGCAACATTTAAAAAACACACATGCAAATAGACAAAACACAAGCAAATTACGAAAATATCTTTAAAAAAAATGACAACACATGATTTTAGAAAACGCGCCGCAAATTAAGAAAACGGCTTCATCAAATTTGACAACACGTGCAGCATTTAGAAAACCTGCTGCGAATTCAGACAACACAACACATTACAGACAACACAACACATTACAGACAACACAACACATTACAGACAACACAACACATTACAGAAACGCGCTGCAAATACAGACAACACAACACAACACTTTACAGAAACGTGCTGCAATTACACCAAACCACAACGGGAGTCAGTGTTTCCAGAGTGATGAACACGCCTGGATACGCTTTTTGTTTGTTGCCACGGTTTATGGAGTACTATGAAGTTGACTGTCTGTGGAAAATGAGCTAAAATCAAAAGTGTTGTTTTGTTTATTTCAACATTGTAATCTCATAATTCAACAATGCCTTTTGTGTTTCTGTTAAAAACATCAAGCGAACACAAAGCTGCAACCGTTGGGGCTAAACTCAATGAGATAGTAAACATGAATTAACATTGAAACGTTAGCAAGGACCCACCGGTTGAGAACCACTGATGGAAACAACGTCTCCCTGATCGCCTTTTTCCAATCATGCGAAACATCTCCAGACCACGCCCTGCCTTCACACAGCACTCCACAGACGTCTTGGTCGATGCTTTGGTCACGTCACGCGTCACCCAGTGGCGACCGCGATGCGATCCCGGCCGGCGTCCCCAGCAAACGTATCCACCGACTCTGCAGTACAGATTATTACACACTCGGAGTCCGCTGGACGTGTCGCTCTCCCCTGCTGACTCAATTACACCGGCTCCCTGTGTCACAAAGAAGACACTTTAAAATCAAATAATTAACATTTAAAGCGCGCCATCTGTCCCACGTCGACCTCACAGACCTCTCACACCGCCTAGTGCTACTCGCCCGCACGGTTGTCCGAGGGATCGCGTGTTTCCTCGCGAAAGCACATTTTCCTGCTCAAGATGAAACGTGTCATTTGTCGTCTTTTGTGTCCATTTTCGTCGGTGTGTTGACTTTGTATGTACGTAATCACCCCACGCACAAATCGCGCTTCGTGTTTGGTGTGAAGACGGTATTACGCTCCTTCTTCTCGTTCCCGCAGGTCTACGGGCGCTACCAGCCGTCGCCCTCGGCACAATGGCTGCCGGGGCCTTCTCCTACGCTGCACCCAAACTGTGGAGCGACCTTCTCCCCCTCACATCCGCACACTGGACTCCACTACAGAATCCCAAAACTGCTCTTAACTCCCATCTTTTTAAACTAGCTGACTCACTTCACCTGCCTCAACCGCATCTTATTTTATACTATACTGTAATATCGACGTTTAACTCATCGCTGAGCTATGCTGTGTTGCTTATTGCGGTCTTACTGTTGAAAGTACCGCTGGTCCATTACTGGTGCTGCTGTGTTGTTTATCGTATGTTTTATCACCGATCTAGTGTATTTTTTATTACTGGTCTTTTATGATGTAAGGTGACCTTGAGTGCCACGAAAGGCCCCATTAACTAAAAATGCATTATTATCACTATGAACTCCACCTGCTTCTCTTTTGCTTTTACACAGTATAACACAAAGTGAGACACACACACAAAAAAGGCGACAAACCCAGATGGGGAAACCAAATGATGTGGCCGAGGAACTGAATCCCGGCTCTAGGCAACGTGAGCACACAGCCATTCACAGGGATCAAGAGAAAGTCTGTCATCTCGGCCAGCGAGCGGAGGCAGCTGAGCGGCCTCGCTGCCAGAACATGAGACCGGGACCAGTGTGAGCCGCATCCTTTCTAAGAGGGGATCAGGGAGCGCGCTCAGAATAATAATGCATTCTGCTGCTGTGGCGGAGCAGAGGATCTGCTGTCTCCTTCTTCACTCCTCCTCCTCCTCCTCCTCCTCCTCCTCCTCCTCGAGTTTCCCTAGCCCTGG
>JAOPJI010000142.1:3549613-3564035 GCA_027122695.1 Merluccius productus
CACACACACACACACACACACACACACACACACACACACACACACACACACACACACACACACACACACATTTTGGCTCCTAAACTCCATGCATGGCTCGTGTGCATATTCCATATTTCATATTTCAGATGTTGGCATATCTGAACAGTTCATCAGTGAGTGTTCATGGCCGCCGGGCTCTGCTCTGGACATCTGTCCTCAGTCAGCGGGCCAACTCCCCCAGGAACACACTGACTTCCCGCCTTACATAACCACATTCTCACTGTGTGTGTGTGTGTGTGTGTGTGTGTGTGTGTGTATGAACTGTGAATGCATGTTGTTTTGTTTTGCATGTGTGTGTGCATGTGGGTTCTTTTCACATATGGATGCATATATGTGTGTGTGTGTGTGTGTGTGTGTGTCTGTGGATGCATGCAGGGATTCTGTTTTCACTGCGTGCGTGCATGTGTGCGTGCAAGTGTGTGTGTTTGTGTGTGTGTTCACAGCCACACCACGGCTCCACCATATCCACCATATCTCTGTCAGATACACCAGCTCGTGTCAGATACACAACACTGGGACCCCTTCTGTAACAACACACCATGTAGTTAATGAGCACTATGTGTATGTGTGAGTGTGTGTGGGTAGGTGCACATGCGTGCATGTGTGTGTGTTGATTGTCCATGGTCAATTTCAGAACTACAAAGGCAAAGCGGTCAGAGAATAGAATAAAGAGAAAGAGAGGAAACAGAGTGAGAGGAGGGGTAGAAGGGCAGCCAACATCCCGGGACATAACCCAATGCGATCACTGACCTGCTCATCCAGCAGCTTGAGTCCAGCCCATGGCTCATTATCTGGAAGGCCTTCAGGTTCAACTGCTCCATAAGATGTGCTCCAGATTGCCGCATTTCACAAATGACTGCCGAACAGATATTCATTATTTCAGAACGTAATGAAAACAAATAGCTTTAGAAAGGATAATGGCTTCACATACGCAGGGGGAGACCATCTCTTGCTGGCTTTGATTGTATTCTAATGATGCTATTTATTGTTCTTTATTATGTCATGGTTAATCACAGTTAAGTGTGCTTCGTGCTTTACAGTCTCATATATATACGACACCCCCTTAACTCTAAGCCCTCTAAAGAGCAAGAACCAGCTCTCTTAATGATCGAGGAAGAAATGTTGAGAAGGCACACAGAATGGGGTCCCTCCTTCTAGGGATAGTGAGGAGTGCGATGGGTGCCTGTGTTTTTGGTGTTTATTCCAGCTCAGTGCATGTGCTGGTGTCGAGGTGGTGGCTAGTGAATGAGTATGCTGGCCATCAGATGGGGTGGCCAGACGCCCAGTTCAATTTGCCCCTTGATTTGTATGCCTTCAAATGTGTTAATGTGACTTTCTTTTGATATGTTGATATAATTGATTCTTATTATGAAATGGTTCCGGGCAGGTGGTTTGCGGGTCGGGTGTCCCGGGGCGTGGCCGAGGGCCGGCTTAGACCCCGGGAGTGCGGGGCGTTCCTGGTCAGAGAGAGCGAGAGCGCTCCCGGAGAGTTCTCCATGTCCGTCAGGTATGGGACACACACACACACACACACACATGCTTAAATTAATGTGCACCAATACATCTAGAGCAAGTATGAAATCTAACATACAGTCAATGCACAAAGGTATGCAAGCTAAATGCACACAAAATAATATGTAAACATGCACGTGTGTGTGTGTGTGTTTGTGTGTGTGTGTGTGTGTGTGTGTGTGTGTGTGTGTGTGTGTGTGTGTGTATGACTGCTTCCACACAGTTTTCTAAACAGCAGGACTCATAAATCAGACTTTAGAGAGGCGGGGGATCTTTAAGTATGTAATTGGTGAACACAAGTTACTAGTAAACTGTAAAAAAGTGCCTGTAAAGGTTTCAAATCAACACCATGTAGACTGGCCACTGTAGAAATACACATACTCAAATCCCCTTCTGAAAGCTTCATCCGATCGCGCAAAACAAACAGGAAACAAGGCGTTGCTCTGCCCCTCGCAGTTTCTGGTTTCCAGCACAGGCTCTGTGCCGTCTCCTCCCAGAAGTTCTTCTATGACATAGTTGGACTGCTGGATCCCAGATTATACAGCTAACAACAACAAACCCTAACAGAATGCGGTGACAGTAAGGGTGGTGCAGCACCACCCCCTTAAATAATTATTTAAAGGGGTGGTGCTGACACAACAACAGTGGTCCCAGCTGATCAGTCAGCTGAGAGAGGAGAACACAGAGGAACCACACGCATTGTGTTCTGAATTATAGATCTGCTCTCACTGGGCAAAATGCAGCGAGAGCATCACTGATTTTATTGTTGTACTATTTTCAGCACAGAGATTTTTTGCAAATATCTACTTCAATTTTGTATTTGTTTGGGAGAAAAACAACATCTGAGAGATAAAACTGGAAGATAAATACTGAATAAACATGACCCAATGGGTTGTTAATTAGTTTGTGTTGGGGGAAGGGGGAGTCGTTGTTGCCTTGAAACTAATGTTTGCGTCAACCTTATGTATGAGAGTATAAAGACGTACTCTCATATAAAACACCATCGTGCCATGCTGTACAAAAAAAAAGTTTTGCCAGGGCAAAGTGAAACACTGGGAAGGACTTGTACATCCCCAATAAGCATATTTTAACAATGAATAGTGTTGAACCTGTATTTCTATTAAACAACTATCCATGTCTCATTTGGGGAGGAACTGCACACTAGTGCTGCATAGTTGTGTATAGCAGAAACAATGGGAGCTTTTCCTGTGGCCTGAACTGAACACCCATGGTAGTCCTTGCTTTATGTTTACATCTACGGAACCCAGTGTGATTACATTTAATCAGACTTGTGGGGCATGGGAGATGTCAGGCCTGATATTGTGTCGGTAATACCGTAAGCTCATGTGTCATTTCCTCACCAATGTCACCATTGTTTCTTCTTCGTCTCAGTGGTTTCCTCATCCTGGATTAAGTTTTAAACCGCTTTTTCTCCTGGACCTGACTCTTTATAAATGCAATCCTTCAAATTCCTGCCATGCCCTGTTTTCTCACACGTTATGGTCGTTGAAGCTGAACGCTATTGTTCTGTTTGTTCAGAATGGTAATTGCTGCTCAATCTTGGTGTGGTCTGTCCCCCCCCCTGCCCCCAACACTTGCCATTGGTGTAATGTAGCACAGATACATTTAGCTAAACATTTTTTATAAGGAGAGGGGGGATTTGCGTCCTCCAAGGCACACAAATATGTGCGTGACATATGTAAGAACATAATGCACTGTGAACATGATGAATGAATTACTAATGAATGAATAATGAACTCTTTTTTAAAATTAAACTTGCGCTTCATGGTTCTCACGGTGGGTTCTGCAACTTTAAAAGCCCCAAAAAGTATGTGTGTTGAATTATGTAAGGAGTGGATGCGATGTAAACTTTAGATATGATTTAATCATGAATTCATACGTACAAAAAAACGTCAGGTTGCACCTGTGTTTGTGTGTGTGTGCGCGCGCGTGTGTGTCTTCCTCTTTCAGAGGTGAGGAAATGAAACCAGGTAGATCACAGAACACCTCTCTCTCTCACACACACTTTCTGTCTCTCTACTGTTTTGTCTCATTTGTTTACATCTCTCGATTTCATTTCTCTGTTTCGCCTGTGGGCCTCTTCATCGACTCTCGCCTTGTCTGTGTGTCTGTGTGTCCTCTCTCTCTCTCTCTCTCTCTCTCTCTCTCTCTCTCTCTCTCTCTCTCTCTCTGGAGAGCTTCATGGTTTATGAATGCATGTGAGTGCGGTTCACCTTCTGACACGGAAGCATATAGTAATGTAGGACAGGATGACACATCTCTTCACACCATTTACATGCAACAACACACACCTAATAATACACACACGCATCTCTCGTATGCACGCACACACACGCGTGCGCGCGCACACACACACAAACACACACAGGCACCCCAATATGCTGTAAGCACTGCCAGCCACATGAAGTCAATGCAGTCTGTTTACGTGGGTGTCATATTGGGTCAGTGCTGATGGTTCTCCAGACATGTGCAGTGGTGTGGAAACAGAGAGCAGAGGAACGGCGGTATTAATCCAATCCACAGCCAGAGGCTCTGCTGCTCGGCGATAAGCTCAATTATTTCATTTAGCAATGTGGAAATACCCAAGCAAAGGAAAACTCACCTATGTACTCAATCATGTGTTTAAGTGGGTTTACAAGTCGTTTGTAATGTACCACTCTGTTAACCAGGCCATGGTCGTTCTCCACCCTTATAACAGGTGATTCACTAGGATAGCTGTGTTTAACTGCACGCAGGGCTAAATGTTATTGACTCAGGTAACTTTAAAGAGACGGGTACAGATCTCTTCAGATGCAAACGTTCATTGGAAGTGCCCGTATATACCATAAAACAATCTCCCGGGGTAAGTTTAATGATGAACAACTGTGTGTGCAGTTTGATAAACGACACCCTGGTCACACAGCATGTAGCGCTAACACGTCGTCGTGTTCGTCTTCCTGTGCCAATTACTCGTCGCCCGAATGTACGCCGCAGCCTTTGATGTAATCTGAAGTGGAGAATGGTAATTGCATGATTTGCATTCGGTGATTAAGAGCAGACTCACCTGAGGGGTTTATCCAGGGGGTGAAGATGGACTGACGTCAGGCCAATGCGTCACTCACAATCAGAGAGCGAGGAGCAACACTCGCTGGGCTATGCAGACGACTCGCTGCTAATCTTTAAAAAATAAACTGAGATGTGCATAGGCCCGCCGAGTTGAAGGGAGGAGATGTTTTCCTTCCAGTGCTTCACTTTTGACATCAGATAGTGACACGTGGGACGGCCAGAGCCAGGGCAGGTTTGGGTCTAAGGTGGTAAAATGTGTAAATATGAAGTAATAATTGGTATTTCTACTGTAGATTTCACACCACGCATGCTATTTTTAATCCTTAGCTACCTGATCTGCTGCTTTAAAGGTAGTCTGGCGTCACAAGATGGGGACATGGTTGACGGCAGAGAACATTTTTAAACTGCCAATACCACAAGCTTGTCCATACTGTCACTCGCCAATAATCATTTTCCAAGACATGTCATTGTTTAATGTGTTTATGTTCATATACGTCATACTCACTCATAACAATGTTGTGTTTACTTGCCCTTTAAGCGGCATTGATTTCGAGGAAGACCACTTCTGCTGGAAATGCTGATCAGGGTCTCATTGTGCACTTATTTGGCCACAGAACAAGAGAAAATGAATCAGCATTTGAAGCACTTTTGGGGAATGGCGTTCACTTCCATTGTTCTGTGAGACAGGGAGCTGTACTCACTAACCTTGTGTTATGGTTTGACACTGGGATGGGTAGATCATGAAAGGCTTTTATTGGAGTGGATTCAACGTGTGTTAATACACTTGACCAGGGTTGACCATTTATTTCCAGAATCTCGCGAGTGGTAAAACGGGCTCAATTCGTAGAAGCAGTGATCACCTTTTCTTATTAAAACCTCTTGGTGGTATTCATAATCACAGTGCATGAAGGAAACATAATGATATTATTGCCCACACATGATTTCCTTTGATAGGAAAGTTAAGCCAAGTGTCACTCAGGGGTGCAATGTGTGGTTCCTGTCTCATCGACTTAGAATTTGGACACAACTGGAGGCTACTTCTCATTCGCCGGTGCTTTCTTGGTTTTCTCAGTGCAGCCGGTGAGTTGAAAACATGTCGGCCTAGTCACCCATTGGATACCGACAATAAACTTTGCTTATATTGTAACACTGGGTGGGTCATTGGGGTTGTTCTAGCTGGGGGAATTGGGTCTTGGTGATGGGAGTGAGTTGCAGTAATGTTTCTGAGGAAGAGTAATCACAAGATAGCCACACTAGTTGTTGGAAGTTCCCACCTCAACCTTAGCTCCACCCCGGGGATAGTGTTTATACACTGAGGCAGGAAATAGAGCCAGCTCTGCCAGAGTTCAAAGCGACAACGTCTTGTGTCCATTCCTTTTTCCGCCAGCTATTGATACAGCCTTACAATATTTTAGCTTTTCCTGATTGTTTGCACTCACACGAAAGCCCTCATCAATTGATTTAAACCCCTGTGCCATGGTCACACTCCCTCCCTCCCTCGCTCGCTCGCTCGCTCTCTATTGGTGTCCTTCGACTCTTCTTTCTCGGTTACCTCTTGGTCTTCTGTTTGAACAGATCAGCCGGTCATCTAAGTGGTGTCAAAGGGCTGGGAGTCATGTAGGCATGGCCTTTATTGCTGACCTTCCATGTACTCCCTTACCTCATGCCTCCTATAGCTCAGTCTATTGCAGCCGTTGGATGTGTTGGACTGTACAGTGTGCTCAAGGCCACCCACTCAGGGTATATTTTTAGGGTATAAGTTTAGACTCCACATGCACGACTATATCAGTAAGACTTGGGTGTGTTAAATGCCCACAATCATATAGGTGGAGAAGATATCCTCCATGTGCCCTTTCTTGGTTCAATTGTCTGCATATGACAGATTGCCGCCGCTTGGAAGACAAAGGAGAACCTTTTACTCCAAGATGCTCTAAAAGTTCACAGGACACTGCCTCTATTTCATCCTTCCCAGGCCGGCATTTAGTTCAGTATGTTTTAATCAGTTGTTTAAATTGATGGTCGACCCGACAATTCAGAAACCACTCAATATTTGATCTCATCACTACTGAAAATAACTGAAGTCAAATAACAAACAAAACAGATTGGGGAACACTTTGGGAAACTAAAGTGTTTGGATAAAGCAACGGTTCCATTTTACATTTGTGACAATTACATTTTTGGCTGAAGCGGCAGGCCAGCCCTATATCCGTGACGCTCTGCCACTGAGTGAGTGACGACGATGACGTGGTTGTTGTTTCCCCATTGGCCGTTGCTCTTTTGAAATAAATAGGCGTGGACAGTCGAGGACACTTTTACGTCCTCGGAGAGCGTTTACAAGCGCTATGTTTATTGACTGCCGTTCATTCTGAATCTATCGAGCGCTAAGGACGGATTCACGTCCAGCCACATACTAGGTTTGGACCTAGTCTTGTTTCCTTTCTTTCAGACTAAAGGCCATGGGGAGGTGACAGACCACGGTGAAGATGTATAATTTGGTTGTGGTGAGTACTATGGATAAGTGGATATCCAGGGACATGGATGCCTGTCTAGCGGTTACCCGTACTTGATGACGTCACTCGTCAGATATGGGGGAGGAGCCACCATAAGGGGCAGTCCACCAAATTAATCTAAGGTTGGCACTGCTGTTTTTTTGTGTGTTTTTTAGCTTGTTGTGAAAATACTACCATGCCAACCATGTCATAGCAAAGAGATGCAAAGCATGTAATCAAACTCTTTCCCAATACCTCAATGTGTTAAATAGGTGGACTGTCCCTTTAAGGAGGAGTACTAAACTTTCCTCTCCTGAAGATGGCAACTTTAGAAACTTTTTGGTAGAAAGGGGAATAGCAAATAAAGGTGCACGCCTTGTAATGGACAGTGCTCTTAATTTGATCGCCTGTGTGGCTGGGACCTGAGTAATTTGCACATAGATTGAAGCTGGTTGCAAAGAATAGGCTATTGACCAGATTACATCAGGGCCAAGGCGAAGGAAGATGGTGTTCTCTGCCTTTTAAAACATTTTCTGATGATGTTATATTTTCGTTTTGGTTACTGCTGCTGTGATTTTATATTTTTAGAGTTCCCACATGTTCAGGAACATACATGCGGTTAGCCAGCTTAGACACTGACATCTCGCCACATCGACGACAGTGAGAAGTACACCAGCAACCTGTCTGTTGTCCCCATTTAATGATGCCACTTGAGAGAGAAAACAAAAATAAGACAATTTCCAGCTCAGCGCCCGCACTATTAAAAAAAGAAAGGATGAAACAAACCTTCAAAGGTTACACTTCAGCTGGAGTGGCAGTGGAAATAGGAGGACATCCCATGAGGCGGTTTAGAGAAAGAGACTTTGCACTTTGCTCTGCCATAAATTAAAAACAATAGTCCCACAAAAGCAAAGGAAGCAACGAAAGGTTCTGTATCAGGATGTGCTGTGATACGGTCCCATCAACACCACACACTGTCAACTGCACAAAGCTGCTGAACAGGTAAGCCAAGGGGATTTTCTTTTTTAATGACGACAGTCACTAACCAGGTCCATCTGTGTACATCTATCATGTAACAAACAGTGTGGACTTATCTGGACAACAGTGTACCACAGTCCAAGAAAACAGTGTTTGTCACTGTGATTGTCCAGCGATACCTAGCAGAACCAAATATTGGACGATTGGAGGACCCACTCGGGAAAGGCTGAGGTTAATTTACTATTGTCTACACAAGCTGGCAATTGTGTTTGTGTGTACCATGTAGCCCAGCCTCATCTGTACGCGTCAGTGTTTTTAGAGGCAAGAGAAACAATATCCAACAAAACAATTGCCTGGTTCCTATCATGCGGGAGTTATTGCTGGCAAATCAAAATTAATACAAACTGAAGTCTCTGCAAACATCATTTTCTAATACACAAATATGGCCCCTCTTGCCATTCCAACAATTTAATAACATTAGTTGGCCAAAGGATGTGACATGATGTACATATTTAATGTAATACTATAATAAGACAATGATACAGTTATGTTATACCAGAGAAGATGTGATATTAAGAAGAACCTGCAGACCAAGCAGGCAACTGAACACGGTTCTGGAAGACGTGAATTCTGGCATATAATGTTCACACTTCAGAATCGGTGGATGATGTGCTTCTGAGTGGCGTCAGGCCTGCAGTGGCGCCTCTATAGAGTTACGCCGGTGTGCTGATGGTGTGACTCTTGCTGTGCTTCAAGATGAACCCAGGAAGCGGAGATGCTGCGGCCCTACCCCGCACGAGCATGTCTTGTTTTTTTTCACACCAACAAATCCCTTCTTTAAACAAATGTGAGCGTCATCGTCAACCTATCCACTCAGATTCCTATTACTTTTTCTTGGTAGCCAATTGATTGGCTGACCATTTCAAGGCCATTGATTTCCATTCAGTCTTTCTTGTCTTTTCACGTTTGCATTACTGAATTCACCTTCAACCCACACACCCCCGCCCCCCCACATCTAGATCACGGTCAGCTTTCTAATTTCAATGGGGTTTAAAAAACCACAGTCCACTAACCCTGGACGACGACATATGTGGAGGAGAGCAATTTCCGAGACCCTGAATCCTAATGGCTTCTGTTAATCGCTCAAATTGGTCTCTCCTCGATTGAAATAAAACAGCTCACAGCCCCCCCCCCCCCCCCTTCCCCGTTCCCTCTTTACTCAATTGCGCCAAATTTGATAAAACAAACACCATCTCTCACGTGTCACTGAGTTTGTTGGTTGAGTGGACTTGGCTTCAGTTATTGTGTGTTGAGATTGATGTCTGTGTGCAACATGGCCAGTAACAAAGGACCAAGGTCTATGCTGACTTGGACCAATCATTATGGCTAAAAGGATTGCCATTGGTGTATGTAAATGTATAGGCTGGATAATATCCCAGGCATGAAGTCCATAACCAAGCATAATATACCGCCAGTCCTAGTGTGGATCAAAGCATTTTTTTCAAAGATGACTCTATTACATAGAAATAGATATCCTTTATTATATTCAGTAGTATTTAAACTCTACCTTCTTCTGCAACATTACCCACTGCGACCAATCCTACAGCCCAACATAAATGTTGAAACAAAATGGCCACCCTTGGGACATGAAGGAAACACATCAACTACTGAGAGGAGAAACTCCTCCAGCAGTTGAAGCAATTCAACACATCCCAGGCCAGCCATAGCCTAGGGTCGCTCTCGCCTGCACATGGCTCACTATTTAGGCGACAGACAGAGAACAGCGCCACAGGGAATGCCAAACAATTGCATCCCGACTCTAAAATGTCATCATTTATCGTAAAGGAAGAACAGCATACTTGGAGGAGGGGGTGGTGGGGGTACCTGCAGGTATCACAATAAAGTATGCGACCGTACAATGCAGTGAAAAGGTTATTTCATTGTTGTAGCCTACAGTTTGCGGGGCGAGCACAAAGAATGGTTTCTAATATTGTTGAGCAAAGGACAAAGAAAGATCTTGAGAAAGAAAATATTCATTCGGAGGCGTATCGTTCAAGCAGCACTGCAGATGACGTCACGTTCGGTTGTGCCTAATATCAAGTTTGTAGTAAAAGCACTCGGCAGCCCAGAAAGCATGATCAAATCAACTATATTCCACGTTTCCCCTGTTTATTATTTAGTCAGCAAATCATGTTTCCAAACAATTTACTTTCGGCTATTGTATGGTTGGCAACATAATTGGAATCAAAGTTGAATCTAATCTAATAATCGAATCAGAATCATATCGTTGGCCTAGTATGTTTTCACACAAAAGGAATTGGACCTGGTTCTTCGCTCTCAGTACAGAATACGCCAGCCGAAATTAAGCTCACTATGTTTGTGTCCCGGTAGACAGACAACAGATTGTGGCTCCAGGAATCTGGGTACGTGAACAGAAAGTTTCTCCTCCATGTCTGCTAAAAACTGGAAAAAGCACTGGAAAAAATACAATCCAGCTCTGCTATTGGTTGGTGCTTCAGTGCCGCCGCTGCTAATTTGCATGAAGTAAAAATTCTTTAAACTCTCCTATGACGAGTGGCGTCCAATTTGGACATTGCGCCGCTTCCATGGCGGCGGACGCCACTCGTTGTCGGCGGACGCCACTCGTTGTCGGCTCCCATCGGAAACGAATGACTGCCTGCCACTTTTGTAGCTCATGAAGCGTCTGGTGTGAGCACACAGTAACTTTGCAGTGTTCTGGTTCTGACACACCGCAGGAAGACAGGAACTGCCCTCCGTGTCAATCTCATATCCACCACCCGGACCTGTATTCCCATGGTTCATTATTCTGCACAGAGGTGCCGCAGAATCCTAGAAGCATTGTAATAGTCATTTCAAAAAGGCTCAAATCTGGCAGTGTCCTGGTGCTGTATCACATAGTCTACACTCTTGTGTTTTTTTGTTTCATCAGCACAAAAGCTGAAAAAATCTATAAATAATGATAATAAATAGTTCCTCAGCAGTGCATCAATGTAAGCCTAGTCGTGGGGCAGGATCTGACAGCAGAGGTCCGTCTCTCCGTCCCCGGTCGTCTGCACGCTGCCCTTTGCTGAAGGTGAGCGAGGAAATTGATAATTGGTCCCCAAGACCTTTTTAATCTCAGAGGGGACTGTCAGTGAGCCATTCTAATTATGACTGATACACACGTGTGTCTGTATGTGCACGCGCACGTGATGTGTGTGCGTGAATTTTGTATGCTATACACGATGTGCATGTTAGTCAATCAGCAAGTGTAGGACAAAAAAAGCCCAACCCAGCCCCCATTTTTGGGATAATTAATTGGTCAGTTCCGCTGGCATCCATTTAGTCTAGTTTTACACAACTCCTTTTTTAACTAAATGAAACACGTTTGCCCATTAGGCTGGGATTAATCGGCCTTTTAAAAGATCACATGAGGTGATTAGAGGATACAGTGCACTACACACACGCCTGTTCTTTTGTGGTGTCCTTTCACCGGTCCCTGGGGGTGACCCTCTAAATCCCTCTCACCCGTCTAAGAGAACCTGTGAGACAAGTAACCGAGTGCTGCGACAGCTGACCGCCGCGTGGTTGGCTTGGTGTTGCGTTCTGTAAAGGTACTATAGACGATATTTAGCCACTAGATGTCGCACTAGAGCACCAGGTTCGTTTGGCGTGTCCTTTACCTTCTTAGCTCCCCCCGCCCCCTAACTTGGCGTTCCCTCCCCCTTCCCCCCCTCCCGTTGCGGTTTCAAAGGGTGGGCTCACGCACGGCGGCGTGCGCCATCGCGAACGTGCGGCCGGCCCGGCTCCCGAAACAGAGAAAAGAGACGCTGGGATTACAACACACGCATAGGGAGTGTGACTTCATTCACTGGTCAGGCCGCCATTACTCCACTATGTCTTTACATAGCCCATAGTTGTTTGCTGCGGTATTAATGTTCAAAATACCGTCTCTAGCTCCTTTAAAGTTCAATATTAAAAAGAGTTTACGTTTTAAAGTTCTGCTCTAATTTGGGGAAATATGCCCATTGATCCTAAGGATCAGCCCAAGTGGACTTTCCTGAAAAAGAAACAACAAGGGCAGGCGCAATTTAAAAAGTACTCCATTAGACTTACCAACAAATGCCCTGTGATATAAACAATCGCTTGGCCAGGGAATAAGCGGCCTAATTTGTTATTATTGGCTGGCTTTGCTAGCAGCTGCTTTGGTGCGGTTAGCCTTAGGTCACATGGCACTTCGCTTTTATACTTTCTTGGTAATATTATATATAAATCGTTGTGGAGAGTGAAATTGACTTTCTGTGGCTGAGGTCAGGGTGCCATTAGAAGTGGGTGAGAGTTGATCCCTGTTGCTAATTACATGCCACATGGCATTGTTATTCCTCCCTAATTGCATGCTGTGGGGCTGCTGAAGGCTCCCTCGCATGGTAGAAATTTCAATCCACATGCAACCCCCCCCCCGCCTGCGGGTCACATGATCGAGTGCACTTGGTCCACATGGGATGTGGAGGCGTATCTAGACGCCCGGGTGGCCTTTCAAATGACTTTATTTCCATGTCTCACTGGATAAGTTTAAAGCCACTCTGTGCATGATTTGGTATCGACTCTGCTACTGCCGGCGGTTGAGCTGAAAGTGAGACTGTCAGAAGGCTGTCGTCTTACCGATGCACCAGTCACCATGTGACTCAAGTTAAGCCGGGCGCTGTCTTGCAGAATCTCAGAATCTAGGTATGTTTTTCGAGAAGTACTGTTCCAGATGTACGGTCTGTGATTGGTCATGCTTGTCTGTCCACCTCTTCCTGACAAGTAGGTGGTTATTGACAGAGTTAATCAGCGCTATCTCAGACTCTCCGTATGGAAAGTCCAGCTCTAGACCACCATCTTGTCATTGTGTGAGCTCCACATGTCAACTCAGAGATTGTTTGATTCTTTGTTTCTGTTTGTGTATATATATAAGGTTATAAGACTGTCAGTTAGCTAGATAGTGGCTATAGGCAAACATTGTAAGACACTGTAGATTATAGATGATAGCTTAGCATAACATTGTATTTCTACAAATCCCATACCGGCCAATATTCCCGTGATGCCTTACTTTCCCAACCATGAGCCCGCAACCACACCAAACTCATAACTAGTTTTTACGATCTGTAGTGTTTTGTCGCATATACTGTCTTGAGTTCTCCGGTCGTATAAACCACTAACATAATACGCAAACGTCTTAAAATGTTCCCTTTAAATTCAACCATATTGTGTGTTTAATACCTAAACCTTTCAAACGCTATACGTAAACTTCACCGTCTCCAAGCCATATATTTATATAGCTATATACTTAAACAACCATCTGTAAGCTCAAGCATCGAAGTGGAAAAAGGGCACTTCACTTGGTTTTTGAGGTTATTACAGGAATCCTAATGAAACCAAATGTGATGGTCAAGGGACAGCAAGCAACCTAATATGGCTGCAACTGAGTCCTAATTAAAGCTAACCAATAATTGCAGTATTTAATTACTAATGACCGAACAGCAGACGTTCCATAATGTTTGTTAAATGTGAAGATTTACAGCCCATTTGCTGTATAGTCCACTGTCAGTACACACTGGCTATATATCCCGGCCATTCATTTGTCTTGAGACCTCAAAATCAGCGAACCTCAGACAAAAAAAATTCGATGAGTAGCAATAAGACAAACAATTAAATGATCTCCATGAAAGCAACTTATTAAAAAAATAAACGTGTGTGACAAAAAAAAAATCTTCTTTGACAATTATCCATTCGTCGGATCAAATGGATCGAATCAAAGTGAAAGCAATTTGAGCTGCTATTGTAGTTGAAAGGCTGCAGCTTTGCAGCCCGTGGAACGCAAGGCAATTGGCGACGTGCAACTTTGGTCTGCTTCAAAGGCTCTCCAAAGACACTGCCATGATGGCTTCTCAGCCTCTGAATGTGGCTTCTCCTCACAATCACAACTAACAGCCACTCGCTGAAAAACAGTGAAACTGAAATGGAAGAAAATACAAAAAAAAAAAAATACAAAGAGTTTGAACCACTGAACACTGTGAGAGGTCAGGGGAAAACAATTCTTATATCGGCGTGACTATAATGAAACATTACCATAGGATAGGCTACGTTTTACTAGCTGTGCACCGCTAATCATAGCCCTGGTATCTACCATAACGATAATACCACGATAACCATTACTCTTCATTTTGTTTCAGACTCACTTCATTTATTCAGGGCAACATATGCAATTACGTTCTCTTTACTTTGTCTCTGTTTGTGGGGGCCGCGGGGGCGGCCCGCGCCCCCCCCGGGCGGGGGTTGGGGGGGGTGTGGGG
>JAOPJI010000142.1:3604405-3630513 GCA_027122695.1 Merluccius productus
GTACACTCATGCTTATGTGTCAAACAGGCACTCATGAACTGCCTCTGTACGTGACCTGAATATATATATATATATATAAATGTATATGTATATGTATATATATATAATATTATCCCTTAATATTTTTATATTTAATCAGTTACAGATGGGGATGTTTACCCATCGTCGCATGGATGGGCTGACATGTCGGTTCATATATAATACTGGATCGAGGGCAGTTATGGAGGTTGGCATTTTTCACATTTTTGAGGGGGATCATGTGACACAAACATCCAATGAGCTCCTCCCTCGCCGAGGGCCGGGGCCTGAGACAGTACATGGAGCAACAGGTGTGACCCGCGGGTTAAGCAGCCGTAAAAACCCCCCCCCACACACACACGCACGTATGCAATGCATACACGCATGCCCAGTGCCATGCTTTTGACAATACAGTGTGACACATACAGTAGCCTGTTCCTTGGTCACAGTGCGGTTGGTTAGGATATGAACTCATGTGTAAATCCCAGGTTTCTGAGAAGGCAGTCCTTCTGGTTTCATTATGAGTGTTTAAGGGTGCAATATAACTCGATCACCCTGTAGCACAATAGGTGATAATTCTTAGGTCAAAGACGGCTTTGCCAAATTCTCATTTCCTTCTGCTCGGATGGACTGCGGATTCATCAAAAGTGTACAAACTTAGTTTTGAGATCCTTTAGCATTATAGGAATCTGAACACATTTGTTCTCATGCTGGCGTGGGCCGCTCCACGTAGCTTTTGCGGTGTCTAATTTCATTTAGTTATAGGCCCACCGTTATATCATTATATATAGCGTCAATCGTTTAACTGCCAGAATTCAGCTCGCACTTTCATTTTCTGGATTTCTCATTGAGCCTAAGAGCCCACGTTTGACTGTGTCGCCTCATTCGTGTAATGAGGTAAACGGTCCTACATGCTGCAGCAGGTTTACTGGTCTGTTCTCCAGCGTGAAACTGCCTTCTGTAGCGGCGTGGAGGTTGTCTGAGAAGGGAGAGCTACACAGAATCTGGAATCTAATCTCCGGTATATCAGACCTCAGGGTCTTCCATGCGTAGGCTAACACTATGGTTACGACTGCAAGCGGTGGTCCGTCGTCATCACATGCATTGTCAGTAGAGAGTTTCCCTAGTGGTGCCGGTGAGAAGGGTCATGTGATGCATCATTGATCATCATTGATATGTGATCTTGAAGTTGCTCTCTGATTGGCAGCTGCCACTGACTGAGGTCATAGGAGAGCTCCAGAGATGATCGGCATATTTCCGGAAAACAGCCCCGCGGGGTCCAAAATGAACACCGTGCCACCAGCCAACGGCTGATTAGATTTTACCATTTGGCAGGTAAAAAAAAAAATACAGCGTTACTTGTTATTAAAACAATTGCTCGGCCGGCAGATTTTTCCGCTCTGGCGGGTACAAAGACCAAATTTGAAAGGTACTTTTGGACCCTGCTGGAGCCCCCCGACGTACCAGCAGTATTCATTCTCTCTTCGCTCCATCTCCCCCAGCTGTCTACACGGCTCTGGATGGGGGATGGATGGGTAGAGTTGGCCGCTGTTGCGCCCCGCTTCTCCTGGCTCCAGTGCGACTGTAGCGTTCATCCATCACCCTGCTACAGCGTCTGACTGTGCCAGTGTTTGTCGACAATGGCTTGTATTGGATGTTACTTCCAAACTTAACTCATCAGGGTTTCAGAAATCGAAAAAGAAACTGAACTGTCAGTTAGCTCCGTTAACGGTAGTTTCACTTCTTATCTCGCAGCACATGTACAGTAATTATGAAATAAATCATTTTTCAAATGAGTGCAAAGCATTTATTGTAAACACTGCCATAATTCCCTGGTAATTATATAGTGTGACGCTGATCTAACTCTCTGTCGGTATTACATTTCTGTTGACTATGCTACATTTAATGTAGCATAGTAGCCATTAACGCTATGTAGATGTGAAACTTAATGACCCAACAAATTTGGAAATTGAATAGTTGAAAACTTTGTTCTTCGACGATGGAATCGTTTCTGATTTACATTTTTTTCTAATGTAAAGTCTTCCTGCCGATCCAGGAGGGTTCAGCTTTGTGATTCATCTCATACTCACTTAATGGAGCGGGACGAAAAGGTCCACATGATTTACTGGCCTCGGCGGGTATTTCTCTCTGTTGAACTGAACAGTAGTGGGTGAAATAGGACCGCCGGACTTGGCTGAATCCTGTGAGGTCCAGAAGGCAGGCTGTTGAAACCAAGGCCTGTCGTGAGGCATTGTTGTCTGACTGCAGACATCTTGCAGACCTTGTTGAGACACTAACTGTTATGACAACTTGTTAAGGTTGGTGTTCAGCGGGTGATGTATGTGGTGGCGCTCTGCTGCTTCTTGTCCTCCGGCAGCAGATACTCCTAACAGACTTGAACATAAGAGGCTTTACTGGCTCCGACTATGGTTTTAGTCTTCACTGTGACCTGATGTGCGCTGAATGACCAAGGTGTATGGTGATGACGTCATGTATGGTGAATGACCATGTGTATAGTGATGATGTCATGTATGGTGAACGACCACATGTATGGTGAATACTAGTGTATATTGAATAGTGTATGGTGAACGACCTCGTGTATGGTGAACAGTGTATGGTGAATGACCTCATGTATGGTGAATAGTGTATGGTGAATGACCTCATGTATGGTGAATAGTGTATGGTGAATGACCTTGTGTAGGGATGTATGGTAAATACCAGAACCAGAAACCTCTCTGGGATTGCCTACCTTGAATTTACGTGCTCAAGAAGATGATGTGCTAGCGTACCGTAATTTGTGTGTTGGATGCGAGCCAAGGACACTTCTACAGGATATAACCTCGCTCATCTCCTGTATGTTTTATGCAAGATGTCATTAAAATAACAGAGCTTTGTTTGTTTAAGCAGTCCCCACTCCCAAGCACAGAGGAACACTCGCATCAGACATGGTGGCAATAGTTACCGATGCTTTATTCTGTATGTCTCCCTTACCACTCAATTTCGTCAATGTCCCTCTTCCTTCACAGTGTTGTCCGTTAGTTAAGCATAACATAATATTGGCTACTTAGAGGGGAGATGCCTCGCTAATCTCAACGAGTAACACTCGGATCCGGAAAAGGTAAAATGTCGGCCTGTATGTGTATATGTATATATATATAACATTTTTTTATAACATTTTTCACCCTTAAAGGTAGATTTAACTGTAAATATTCACTGCTTATGGCAATGGTGCATTGCATCATCCCCACTGAACCACAGTTTATCAGGATGGAACAGCACTGCTAATATTGCGTGTATTGTTTTGGCATAGTCGTACAATTCTTAAATGATTAAACCCCCGTAGGAACTTGGGTCCACCCCACAACGGTCGGGGCTTTTTGAAATAGTCATGCGGTTGCGTCATTGCAAATGCACAGGCCCTCGGTAAGACTTGAATGACCCTCTGGGGTTCGGCCAGTCTGGCCCTGCATCCCAAAATAACCACGACGCGTTGCCCCAGACATACCTTGCTGCTGTCGGCCTTCGTTTACCTCCCTGGACGTTGGCCGCTGCCGTGTGGAGATCATCACAACGCATCCGGCGTGTTCCCATCCATCCAAGGGGTTGGGGGTCTGTGAGAGGATTGGGCAAGCAGGGGAGGGATGGTGGGCCTTGACTTAAATTTGTTTGTTTTTTGGTTCTAAAATGGGGCACTTTACAATCACACTAAAAAATACAACACAATTATTGTCAGCAGTCGTAGTTATGTTGTACTAAACACTTGACATGTTGGTTTTTTTTACTAGGAAGTATTTAATAGCTATACAAACTGCTATATCCATGTGCTGTAGCGTTTATATTGAATTATACAAAAATGTCTGGCCATTGAAAAGCTTGAGCTGGCAGCATGTCTGCCTGGGGACGTCCTTTACTACTTTAGGATGACGTACTTATGCATTGACTGTGGAGGACAATTATTGTAGTAGTTGGGGTCCGGGGATTCCTTGTTGGTGAATGAACAATTGTAAAACAATATATTTGAAGTCAAGTAGCTTCATTTTTAAAATCAAAATAAGGAAATGTGTTGCTGGATAACGCAGCATGACTTGAGTGTGCGAAATTTAGTGCGTCCAGAATAATCCATGCATAATAGTCTCGTCTCTAGTCTACAGTCATCTGGTGTGGCTTTGCAGAAAATTATGATTAGTTATTAGGAGTTATTAGGAGTTAAAAGTTAACAAAGCTCTAGTGTTGATGCTCATATGCATCCAAGTAATCATTTGGTCCACATTTTTCCGGCTGGGCTGTGAACTGCTTCACACAAATTCTCTTTCTAAGAACTTAAGATGAGTATCAAACTTGTACAAATGGGCACAGGTCTTGACCTAGAATAAACCCCTGCGATCCCTGAAGTTAGGGATACTAAATTATTCAGTGTTTTCGCTTTTGGAGTATTTACGTCTGTCTTACGTCCGTCAGGCATGTTGTTCTCCACCGTCTATTTTTCATTTGCCAGTCGGCAAAAGTCACAGGGATTAATGCAGAAGAATGAGAATGTCATAAATTAGGGATGAGGTGGGTGGAGGCGCTGGGTGTGTTGCTCCTCTCACTAATGGCCCCTTCCTGACACTGCACATTTCTAGAAGTTTCCACTGTTGTGGAGGCTAAACTGGGTCATCGTGACTCACTTTGCTCCCTCCAAAATGAGACATTTAGACAAACGTTTTTCAACGTATCTCTGTGGACAACAGAGAAGGAGATGGAGAGAAGGAGCGAGTGAGGCAGTGTCAGAGAGACTGAAGACGGTTCACTTAGAAAAAATAAGGCCAGACATTGAGACTCTTGAGTTATGACTAAAAGGTCTAAACTATGAATGTGTTATTTACTGTTTAGTAATTTAGCAGATACTTTTATCCAAGGCAACTTGCAGTGAATTCATATACATACATACATCCATACATTATTAAGGAGCAGGTAGTTGTGAGACATCTTGCCCAAGGATGCCTACAGATTAGGCTGCGGCCGCTAAACTGTCCTGCCCTCTCAATCAGACAATTAACCATGATCATCAATGTGACAGAAACTACTGCACAGCAACAGCAGTGATATTTGTAAGGCAATCCTACTTTCGGAGAAGCCCTTTGCCAGGTGGCATTTCAGGAGCGCCGCTGTGACATTACATAACAACCGTGGTGAAAATGCCTGCGAGGGTTGGCGCGCCAAATGACTTGTAAACACAATGATGTGGTTGACCTTGTCTGACATGGCTCAACGGTTTCCCCTGAAGTATTATCGCTTGGCGCCCTCACATTAAATCTACACCCGTCTGAGTGAGCGCCCCTCCACCTGGAGGTACCCCCCCCCCCAACTCACCGCAAAAATCTAGTTCAACCCACCTGTCACTCGAGTGGTGGTAGTTAACCCTGCGGTGTGCTCCCCTGTCCGTCACTGACTCCCACCGGCTGTGTACGTGTTGCTCGCCACGTGATTTGGATGCCTTAAGAGACAGAAAACAAACACACCCACATACACACTTCTTCCGCTCCTCCGGTCCGGTCCCATTGGTCAACTGATTGACCTGCACGCCGAAGCCAGAATACCACACCAGAAGCTGGTTATATTTCAGGCTGGCGGACCAGCGGGAGTAGCAAGCCAGCTACCCCCATTGGGAGAGACAAAATTCATTCTCAGACGATTACTATCTGAGAATGAGGGAGGGGATGTTGGGAGGCTGTTTTTAGGACCATAGATGCTATTGTTCACGTCGTGCCATTGTGTGTGTGTGTGTGTTTTTCTTAATGTATTCTTCTTATCTTCTTATTTTGAGTGTATCTAGTGTAAACCACATCATAGGCAATAGCGATGGCAAGATGTTGGCATGGTGCCACTAATGTGTGATCCGGGAGGCCTGCTGACTGACAGCAACAGCTCCTCTAAAGCTAACACACACACACAAACACTCAAACCCACACACACACACACATCTCAACATCAAATGTCACTTTCTTGTGCTCGTCGGGAGCACAGTCTTCCTTTTCATGTAAAAGGGTCCAAAGTCAAATTGGCTACGGTATAGCACCATAACTTGTGCATAACTTATTCTCTGTATAATAATGGCCCGAGTTTTGTATGTCTCCTAAAAATGAGCACACGCACACAGTTTGTAGAAGCGGTTTTGATGTGCTTGTTGTTGCAGACAAGGCACTTACTATAGGATAATATCATCAGTGTTTCCCCTACATGCATCCAGCAGTGGCACAGCGCCGCCACTGGATTACTAGCGCCACTGCAATCAGCCATGCACATTTATTATTATTTTTTATATATTTGAATGTATATCATAGGTTCCCCCGTATGTACAATGACAATTGTAACATTGTCATTACTGTAATTGGAGAAATATTGTGTAAAAACAAAATAGTCTTTTGCTATAGAAGTGCAATTTTAAGTTCAAATGAAAATTGTGACGCAATAATGAAAATTCACACTAATAGTGAATCATATTGCAATCGCAATTTCTGCCAAATATGGCAGTATGATTTTTATTTTGTTATTTACCATATCGTTCAGCACTACCTCACACACACCTCAGCAGCTGGAAAAAATCCTAGGCGAAACACTGATCATAACCTATGCCATTTGGTGGAGTGATTTCTATCCAAAGCGTCAACACCATACACTAGTCACAGCATCCCCAGTGAGGACTTGTAACAGAATGATCAGATGAGGATTTGGTGAACAACATCCCCGTATTCTATATTTAACTCTGGCTTTACGACCGTGGTACCGATTACATCATGCTTCTGGCTCGGCAGTTAAACGCCATCCCAGTGGCCTCTCACCAGCTAACCGGCTTCCCCCAGGGGGAGACGGTTTCGAGGGGCTAAGATCTCCAGCGATGGCCCTGAGCTGCTCCTTCTTGAGTTAACCATCCAGCCCAACCATGGTTTATTTGGTCGAGGCTGGTCTTAATGGTTTTTCTTGCGGAAACCAACTCTGTGTTTTTCTGCTCACCAAGTCAGGAGTTTTTGGGAGCTCGGCGGATGGACCAAACTGTAATTAGCGGCGCCGACCGTAAACACACTGAGGGCTAACCCCAGTGGCAGAGGAGGAGCACCACGGGTGGCTGCTCTCGCCACGACAATCTGTGGAGTTTCCCCTTTTGTCCCTGGAGCCGTGTGGTGTAGCGCCAGCTAGCCCTCCCTCAGAGCCCCACAACAGAGGATTCAGTCCCAGGGTCCAGGGGTGGAGAGGGATCACAAGATGGCATTCAAGGTGAAAAGCCCCGGATTACGTTTTTGGAGGGGAAATGCCACGCAAGATAGCACTTAATGGGGACAGATGAAGAGATACATTTGGCAATTTGAGACGTCCGAAGCGCTTGTTTTTTTTAATTATCCTGATGCAGAATCAGGTTTAAATATAGTGAGTGATGCCATGCACATGTGATTCAAACTGCTGGCTTTGGATCAGTGCAAGCCTTTCTTTTTCTGCCCAGGCTCCAGGAGGAATGGTGATGTCATACTCTACCAACATGATGTTTGCTTGAATTTGTTTGCCTTTGCTTTCTATCACACTTTCTTCAAACATGGTTCACTCAACCAGTGTAATAACCTGCATTCCTAATGGGTGACAAACGTATCCCATGCACCAAATCAACGAATAAGCCTTTTTAAATGGCGTATGTTCATTCATCAGACAATTTTAGACTGTAGAGATTGGACCCATTTCATTTTGTGAGCGTTTCTGTGTTGACTGATGCTGCTCTTGACTTGCCCTTTCAATTCGGCTAACTGTTTAGGCATTCATAGAATTATCAAAGCGTTTCACAAAACCGATGCTGTGTACAAGCAACACGGGCATGCTTCCCACAATAGATTAGATTACATGGTTCTATGAATCAATAATGAGCCCGAGGCCCTAACCCTAAATCCTCTTGCCTGCACATTTTAATACAGTGTGTTTCTTGAGAAGGTACACTCCTCCAAAGAGGTTGTGGTAGCAAAACAAACCTCTTTTAACCCTTTACACGATGTCCCACGTCTAACTTTTGATTACATGTACAAAAGTCCTGTTCATTTATTTCGGTTTAACCTCTGACAACATCAGACAGAGCAGTTATCTAACCACTTTTGATCTCCATCAGTTTGTCATGTCTTCTCTGCTTCCAGGCTAATCATATGGAGAAAAAAGGCTTTGATTTGCGTTCTGCCGAGCTTGGCATGTTTCTTTCCGTTAGGGAGTGCATCCTATTTGGCTGCATCTGAAGATCAAAGCGCCTAATAATAATGCATATGCATCTTGATGAGGGATTATTGTGTTGTGTTTTTCATGCAGCCCCGACAAACGCTCATGCTACCCAAGGCTGCTGCAGATCTTCCACGATATACCACCCAATGGCGATAGCGTTCCTCCAAAATTGTAAAAAAAATCATTGTCATCATCACCATGTTGCCTTTTATACTTTGGTGCAGCCGAAACAGTGTAAGAACGAAACCCTAGAACAAGATTTTAAGATTTATGATGTAATTTAGTGAAATTAATTTATCCTAAATGAAGATTGAATACCTACAGTCACACTGCAGACTTTGAGGATCAAACCCAATACCTTTTTGGTGCTTAATCATCACCAAAACACCCTCCTGTGGCCGCCCCCGCAGTAAAGCAAGTGGAGGTCTTGATAAATGGCCGAGCATGGTTGGCTGCTTCAGCGGTGCTCCAGTAGGTTCAGCGGCATGTTTCTCCTGGCCCTCGTGGGTTGGAGCGACCATGTGACCACAAAATGGGGCACATGGGCCAAATTAATTTAGCTACTTGTCAGGAAAGTTGTCTCTCTTCATCACTTCTTCTCATTCTCTTTCTCTTGCTCCTCTGTAAAAAAAAACCCGACATAGTAGGTACTCCATGGTCCTATTGAATTAGGTGCA
Organism: Merluccius productus; assembly: GCA_027122695.1. NCBI lineage: Eukaryota > Metazoa > Chordata > Actinopteri > Gadiformes > Merlucciidae > Merluccius > Merluccius productus. The sequence continues at coordinate 3,613,330 of JAOPJI010000142.1, forward strand.
AAAGGCGTACAAGCTGTCTGCATTGTCATCACTCATTCACTCACTCACGCCAACTCTCTCACTCACGCCAACTCAATCACTTCACCAAACACAGAAACCCTCAACAAACATGCAGAAATGGCTGCACATGCATGCTGGGACATAGACCAACCCGTTTTGCATGCTTAACCTTCCTACAGCACAGCAGCCAAATAAATATTAGTGTTGGACTCTGCATTACGGGACCTGGACGGGCCAATTCTATCAAGAACAATGTGTAAACACCCAGACACCATACTTAAATGCACTTTCTTTGGACAACACTAGCTGTGTCCACAACAAATCCTTATATGGCTTTCTTGCCTGGGCTGACACTGCTGAGAGTAAAAGCATGAATTTACAGAGATTGAGGCCAGGCCTTTGTCGATGAATTAATGTGTTCATCACTGGAGTGTTTGGATTTAGAAATTAGACTTGTTGATGTTGTGCTGTGTTTTGTGATTGGCAATCTGTATTACAAATTTTCTCTGAACTTCTCGTCAAAATTATTATAATGTTCTTTGGATGAGACCAAGACTAATAATTGGCCACTGAATTACTTTTTAATAATGCTGTATGTGCAGTCCACATAGCAACCAGGGGAAACTCGATACAAAATGCAATTTGGAGTACAAAGTAAATCAAAATAAATTCATTGTGATAATAATAATATAATAATACATTCAATTTGTATAGCACTTTTCAAGGTGCTCAAAGCCGCTTTTCACAGCTCTTTACATGCAAGAGCACACAGGAGTAGAGGAGACATGAAAAGGGAGGGAGGGGAGAGGAGGGAAGGAGGTTAACTGTTACTTTTCGTATCGCTAATGAAATGCTTTGGAGCTAGTTTTCAAAAAGTTGAAACTTTAAATGTATCTTTGTTTCTCTCGTCCGCAGAGGAACACGTTCTCCAGACGCTGATGTGATTCTATCCGATTCTCCTGGTGCTGTTGAAGATATTGGAGACGGCAGTTTAACCGGTAAGTCGAACCTCATCCACTGCTGGCCCAGTATCGGACATTTCTGTTGAAATGCTCGATTTATATTTTAAATAAGAGAACCCAGTTTTTGCCGAAATACAGTATGTTCTCAGAGGAATTGCGTCCTACTCTGGTTGTAGTCTAGCCTAGTTAATGTTTGGCGTTGTCACTACAACTTGCTATTCAGAAGGGGCGGCGTGTTGTTCTATTAAGGATTAGCCGCGGCGGGGCCATATTGTGTTCAGAGAATGCAGCCCAGAGCTGGCTGGACCACTGGAGGCTCCTGGCCCAAGTACAAGCCTCTTCCTTTGTTCCCTCTCCGCCCCGCCTGCCTTGGCCTGTAAATCCCACTGTCTTTTATTTACAAGTTGGCCAAAACAAACAAAGAGACAGGATGGATTTGTAACTGTGTGTGTGTGTGTGTGTGTGACTTGTGTGTGACTTGTGTGGGTGAGAACAAACATACGGATACGGACAGACTCTAGCAAGAGTCATTGCTAGATTTGCCACCCAAAGTTTTCCCTCAATGTCTGTTTCTACACAATCCTTTCAATCTACTTTGGAATACTAAATCACGCATATCAATGTCTATTGAGCAAGAACCTTCCCTTGTTTAAGACCTACTTCTACTAATACTACTATAAGTTTGTAACATATCCATCAATAATAGTCTATTCGGTCATGAAGATATATTCAGATTATTGCTATGTATTTATTTATTTATTTATTAGTCATGTCTAGGATCTCCTACAGGACTGCCATACTGTCTAGCTGCAGTCCAGGACCGAGATGTCACGACTTGAATTACATCTAATAGAGGAAGATGATGATGATGATGAGATAGACAGAGGGGATGTGTTTGAGGTCATAGTTCTGTAAGCAGGACATGGGAACTCTGCTTGCCCTGGAAACCGTGTGGAAAACAAACAATGACGTGCCGGCAAACGTAACGAGAAAAATAATTTGAGGAGTTGGGGAAAGGGAGCGTTGCAGGGAGCGTTGCAGCGTTGCAGGGAGCGTTGCAACGTTGCAGGGAAGGCACAAGGCTCAGTGAGGGCCCCCTGTCGTAGAAAACACACAGGTCAGGATTCAGGAACATGTTCAGGCATGTTGAACTTTATGTATGGGTAGAGGATTTATTTTTCCTGAAAGTGATATGATGGGTAATTGTACCGTGTGGGGAACTTGTTTGTGATCCTATACGTATGTACAAATTTTGTTGGCATTTTTTTTATTTTAGCCTACTTTGGTAGTTGTTCCTGCATAGGAGACAATGTTTAATTTACATATGAATGTTATAACTATTAACTATATAAAACTTACTACCACAGTGGTTTCCATTTTACTTAGGCAGCACCTTTTATTATTATTTTATTTTCAATTTACTTTGGTTTTGTGTGTTCCGGTTTGGTGTAAATACACTGTGTGACTCTTTCTCATCATTTTTATTTGACGTGTATTGTATATTTACTATGTGCCAGTCTCCTTCGCTCCGTTCACTTTATTTTATGGCCTTTGTGATGATCTGTTGTTTTTGCTCTGGCTTGTTTAAACTCGGCATGTTTCTGCAAGATGGATGTTTTTGCTTGTAGGCCAAGGAATAGATTCCCTTCTCTTGCACTGTTGTGATCACCAGGCATAAACATATTTTTGTTTGTTTATTTGATCAAAACTATTTTCTCCTCCTTTTGTAGCTTTGCTCTGCCACAAACAATTACTTTCTTAGCACCACAGATGTTAGTCAGTTGCCTTTGACCAAACTTCAACTAGTACGATAATCAATGTGTTCCCAGTTCTTATGCATTATTCACAACTAATAATGGGCATTAATGGAAATAAAATGTGCTATATACCTCAGTAAACACATTTTAAAAATTCAATATGTGTTGTAGACGTTGGTTTGCATTTAGCTTACACAAATGGAAGCAATTGCACAAGAATTGGTGATAATTTGTGCCATTTAAGACATAACTATAACTACAATTTTAATTTTAATTGAACATTGAAATAATCATAAAATATAATAATGTATTATTTGTTCATTTGGATTGGCAACATGTCATCTTGATGTGGGTTTCCCTTTTTTAGTAGAAAAACAATGCGTCATGAACTTCTGAATTGACCATTTTCCAGTTTGGGCTAAAATTAGACTAATCGGATATTCTCTGCTAATTGACTGTCAGAGTTTCCTCAGCGCATGACCTTGGTGAACGCCATTTAGCTTCCTTTCCTGCTCCAAAAGAATTCCCACCACACCGGTGCTCACTATTGCTGCACTTGCTATCTTGCTTTAATGGTAAACAATATTAAGTGTTTCCCCTTGGGGCCTTCATCATTAAGGGCATGATCAATAAAGCCATGCAAAGTACTCGGCTAACAGGAAATGTAGCACTTGAACAGGACAAGATAGACCATTGGTAGTGGTGCGTCCTTGAAACCAGGCCCATCAATGGAAATGCAAGGTCATGGAGGATCAATGAAAGACTGGCTGGAGAACGAACCTGGCCCTCTTCCTCCTCCTTCCCTCACCCCTCTTCCCGCTCTCCCCCGCCCCTTGTACAGCTCTGGTGTGGTTGGTTCTGGAAACTGGCAGCTGTTGCGTTTCCCATGAAAGCACCTCGGAGAGCAAAACCACATTACACAGAGGAAGTCACAGAGGTCTGAAAAATCAATATCAAATGATCTCTCGTTTTTGGCTTGTGTCACCATTTCTGATATTAGTCTGGGGAAACGAGAGCTTTGTTTGGTTTCAACATAGTATAAAACATAAAAATGTTTGAGTGATATATTTAAAGCACACTCTCCCCCGTTAAGTAAGCATTTAGTGCTTGCTTGCTAAAATTGTCCTTTTTGTTTTTATGCTCCGGGCTACCACAACACAACAGATGTTGACGTTTCAGCAGATGTTTCCCATATCCATTGTATACCCTCTTCACTGGCCTTTGGTTGAGCCCAGGTTGGAAGGTAACACGATGGCACTTTGACATTCCCCAACCTCTTGTTCCAATAGGGGGCTTAGTGGCAGTGGACTTGAGGTATTCAGGTGCCATTGGGGAGGCAGTCTCTCTCTCTCTCTCTCTCTCTCTCTCTCTCTCTCTCTCTCAAATTCCTCCAGACTATGGCCTTGTCCCCGTGGACCTCCTGCTGGAGTTATCCCAGGCCTGTTTCAACTTAGTCATGGCAAGAATGTGCCAAAGCATGAGAAGGGGTCATAAGTCCTTATAGCCTGCTATGACTCACCCCTACTACCCCTTCCCCACCCCACCCCCAGATCCCATTCAAGGCTGCATGGAAACGCACATGCTTTCCCATGCACGCAACCTCCAAACCCCCTCCTACCAGCTCATCTTTGGAGAATGCTATGTTTGGCCGGGCAAGTGTTGAGGGAAGTGTTGTTGGAGAAGGAATATTGTTTTATCTTTTTAACATTTGAGTGCAAGCTAAATTATGAGGATCAAATCTGTCTTCTTGGGTGGAGGGGGGGGGTTTCAAGAAACGTTGTTGAGGCTGCTAATGTCTCCTCAAACCCATACATTTCCAGTGCATTGCAGGAAATCACCAAGACAACAGCTCCTCTTTTTACATTCTTGTTCTCCCGCGTCATCTCAGCATGATGAAATTCCAAGGTCAAAGCCTTTGTAAAAAGCAAATACCTCACGTGACTTTGCATTGAAACATTAAGATACTCCTATGAATTGCAGGGGAAAATGCTTACACTTGATTATGCAAACCATGCATCACAGTGGACTTTGAATGGAAATTTCATTACTGTGGTTGCATGTAAAGAATGTTTTTGATCTGTTGTTCATGGTATAATGGCGTAATCTGAGACGTTCGACTTAATCTCCCGCCAAGCAGTGCGTCTATCCAGCCACCTATTTCATCAGTGATAAGTAGACCTTATCATGGACGCTTTGAAACATGCTTCCAGAGCTGTTCCAGCCACCAACACTTTTGCTGGATCACGCTATTGAAGATGGCATGTGAAAGTTCGCATGCCATCTTCAAAAGCAAAAGTTGATATTTGGCATTGCAATCTGAGATCCGGGCCGGAGGGTCCAGTTGTTCTCCTGTTGACGGTGGGCCCCTCTGGCTGAGCTATTGAATGGCGAGGCGCTCTTGATCATTGTCATCAATGCACGAATGCCATCAGTCTAACCCATCCATGAAGTTATCCGACTACTAGGCAAATTAGTAGGATCTCAGCACTTTGTGTTGAAGTGAATCCATACAAAGCCTGACCATGTAAACTTTCGGTAAAACAAGACGATGCAGGATGATTCTGTGTAGTCTTTGTTTTATTACTGGGAACCTTAATTGGCAAACCTGGTTGATACAGTCCCAACGTAGGCCTATTCATTTCCACTGGTCTCCAACAATGTACATTCTAGCAAAACTTGCACACACTTACATTTCTTTGGCAAATTACAGTACGTTTGCCAAGGAAATGATTTGCCAAGAAACTATGTTCTGTTTGAAATAATTTCAGATTTTGTTAGATTCTTTTAGTTACGATCTTTATCTTGCATGTCTAATTTTTGGATGAAATTGAAACCAAAGTGTGTATGAATGCTTCAATACATTCAATGAAGGCTCAGAAACATGAATGCCAACCCAGTGTCGTTAGTCGATTCCAACTAATTGATGAGATATTTATGTTTTATCAGTACTTATTTGTTGATGTTCATGGAAGTGCTTAATGAATTGGCGTCAACTGCTGTGCAAACAATGTGTGTGCAGATATACGCCGCCCACTCAATGGCGTTGACTAACATGAAAGGAAAGATCACTGTGGTAGATAACAGTTGGCCTACCAGGCATTTATTATCATGTCAGTGATAATGACCTTTAATGTGACGTTCAAACTGTGCTCATAATGTCATTAAAAGCTAATTCATGTCATGCCAATCTTGACTGCAGTTCCATTAACTATTAGGACTTTAACCTGAATACATAATACATTGGTTTTGCCAAAAATATTTTCACGAGGCAAAATATTTCATCCTCCCCTACTGTCATCAATTTAAATATAGTGACATGACTTGATGCATACGTTGGTGCCACAGTGGGTGGGGCCAGTAGCGGAAATTGGATTAAGGAACTGGAGTAGGAGGAGCAATTCCTTAAGAGCTTTGTTCACGGCGGGGGTTTTAAGCAATCCGAGTCTGCGTTTGTGACGACGCGTACATCTGTTTTAAGAGCGTCCACCATCCAAAAACCTGAACTTCATGGTGTCAACCGTGGAGACGGTCCGGTCCGCATTACGTCCTCTCGTCGGCTGCCGGTAAGTTATCGTGCGGCCTGTGCGGTTAATACATCCCAGATAGTTAGACAAACCTGTATGTGCGTATTTATTTTGTATTTAACCCTAGATATACTATTTTGCCTCTATATTCTGCGACCCTGTAACAATATCTTTAGGGGGTAAATGGTGCTTTTAAGCTCCTATGAACACACTTCATGTTTGAGACTAATTAATACACTCTTTATTTGCAATAAGCATTACATTACATTCAATACAATCAAATTTAGATCTATACCAAAATCTCAAGTCTTGCTCAACATTTGATTCATCTATATGTGCTTCTGTGTCATGTTTGATCATGTTTAAACCTTTAATTATAATAATTGTAAAGCTCTGCTCTAGTTCAATCTAATATTTTGGTTCTCAGCTGGTAGTAGTGTATAGTGAAGTTATACTACACACGGTTCTTTCATTTATTTGCTTTCAAAATTGGAAGGCTCTCTTTAACTTTTGCTTTTATACTTGTGTAAACGTTCTTATTTTATCCTATCTCTTATCTCCCCCAAATAAATTATCAGCATATGAAGGGTAACAACAGTGCCAACAGTGCATGGTTCAATTTCAATCACCAAATCTACAACTAAGGAAAGCCAGCTGGTCAGTCAAGTGAAAGGAGTATCCATCCATTTATTATTGATGACAATGAAAGCGGATGCTTCACACTAACGGCTTATCTCTCTGTTGGGGGTTAGGCAGCGTGTGTCTATATAGGATCAATCCCTGCCTACTCCCCCCATCCCCCCCCATCAATCACTAGAGCTCCAGCTTGGCCATTTGTCCCCGCTATAATTTTTCCCACTATAATAATTTTAATGCAGTCTGGCAACAGTCCTCTCGGTATGTACCGGGGGAAACCGGTATGGACTTGTAAGTCTGGAGCAACGGAGCAACTGTAAAGGAATAATAAACAAAATAAAATCCATTTTATTGAATTGCCTTTGTGTTTTTTAGAGCTTAACCAATGCTGGGTTTTGGGACCGACTTATTTGGGAGGATAGTTTTTATATATTTTCTTTTAGTTGCATTACATTGTAAACTATATGCAACTTGATGCAATAGCAGGAGAAGTATGTGGTTTATTAACAACATTTTGCAATTCAACAAATCTCAACACGACTGTTAGAGATTTCTAAATGCCTATAAGCATAGAACAACGTAAAACAGTATTTACACATTTAGTTCTGCCAAGGCCATAACATTTTATGACTCCGCAGCGCTGCCTGAAATGAATATGCAGTTGTGTTGTTTGGACTTTGCTTTATGAAGAAATTAGAGTGAGCATAATGTGAAAGCTAGATGCGCATCAATCCGGTCGTCTTTATTCCTTGTGTTTTTTTTTACAAGTTTATTTATATGGCGCATGATGTGTATATAGCAAAAGTACAGTCTGAGGGGTTCACAGGTCCACACTCAAGCAGGATTGGACAACAACCCCTCAGCCCCTAAGGTCCCCAACAAGCCTGAACAAAGTTCCCAAAAACAATGGAAAAAGGGAAGGCCCATATGTGCAATTTTAGGATGGCTCAGAGTGCAATAGATATTTATATAACCAGTTAGTGGTCTTAATATCACTTATGGAAAACACAAGATTACGAGGTTGCACTTTTGGCAGTTGAATTAAAGTATCACAATTGACTACCTGAGATGGATGACCCTTTAATCTGATTGACTACAAAATGTGTGTCTTCGTCTGGACTTCTATTAAATTATCTCCATGAATCACGTAGACAAAGAACATATTGGGGTCCAGTGATTATTCAATGCCATATATAATTTTTTTTGCCTCTTACTAATAAAAGAAATGATATACTAGAAATGTAAAACTTCCCCTCTAAAGGCCTCATCGAGGCTAATGGCTTCCATTCAATGAGATGGATTGTGTGTCCTCTCAGGCCAGAGGAGCAATGAAGTTCATGAAGACTAACCCTTCTTCGGATGTCGAACTGCCAAAATCAAATTATTTTTTTAGAAGGCTGACAGCTAAGATGGAAACACGGGGAAACAAAAGGGAGAAAACTGGGGCAGAGTTTTATATTGTTTTGAAATGGTAATGCAATTTCTCTGTCCTGCCTCGGGTATTCAACGACGTGAACTTGAATCGTCAAGTAAAAGAACATAAATCCAGGTTCGGTTGAATGTAATATTCTCCCATTTGTCTGTGGTGTGGGCCTATTTAAATGTATGATTGATTTAGCGGACACTTTTATCATACACATTTTCATTATGGAGGTAGGGCTTTAGGCATCTTGCTCAAGGACGCCTACAGGTAGACTTTGGACACGGGGGTTCGAACCCCCAACCCTGCCCCCGGTTATTCTACAAAAATCTACAGATAAGGGCAAACATTGATACTGTCAGCAACCGGACCCCTTTTTCCTCATCCTCTGCCGGGTGCCTGCCTCCAGAAGATCAAAGGGGAGCAGCTGGTCGGTCCATGCTAATAGGGAATATGAAACTTGTTGGGGGGGGGGGGGGAGTTATTGTCAAAGGCAGTGGTTTGCTCCTCTCCCGAGGGTGCGTGTGTGCATGCGCCTATACCTCATACATATATTTTATGTATCTATATGAAATGTATGTATGCGGATTGCCTCAGCGGTTGCCGAAGAAATGGGAGTTTGTATGTGAGGCAGCGTGCTGGGAAGGGAGATACGTGGTATTCACAGTGGAGACCCCAGTTCAGGTTGCTGCAGCGTGATCGGTCCTCCGCGTGTTGCGGCGCCCTGCTGCTGCACGCCTCCCTCAGACTCAGCTGTTGGATTGTGGCGCTGGTGCGCAACGCGTAGCACTTGGCAGCCTAGCAGTTACTTTCATTTATTTCCCTGACGGTTAACCAGGCGTTTCTGAACGACTAGTTCGGAAAATGCGGAGAAATCTGTAAAAATTGAGCACATTACAATCTAAGAGGCCAAACATGGTCGGGATAAAACATTGTGCGTATTAATAAGAGCCATTTGAAATGCTGAACGTAACGTTTTTATAATGCAATCCTATTTTAAATGACGTTAAAAAGTGTGACATTTTGCCACACGTGCATTATTGCAACCGTGTAGCAAATGTTTTCCACGTTGCACCAGTTGAACTGTTACGGCCTTCGACCCCCAGACCATTTTCTCTGCGTAGCTGCACGGCTAGGCGGTGCTTTAGATGCTGGTGGGCTGTTCCCCTCGCCCTCAAAGTACTTCACAGGGGAATTTAAACATCATCCGACATCTTGATAAATATTCCCAAAGTGATTTACAAATCGCTTTGTAATCACTTTGGAATCACTTGCAATCTTGGATACCATAATGCATACACTATGATTAGTTGATTAGTGCTCCATTTCCAGAATCAGAAATACTTTATTGATTTCCAGGGGTTGGGTCGTGTTACAGTTGCTCCCATTATAGAATAGAAATATGTATATATAAGCATAGACAAATTATAAGGAAATTGAAAAGAAGTATGCTCTGTTTCCGTTTCACATCTACGTGTTTTAGAAGTTAATAATAATCTCGTGTTGGTTTGGTTGCGATCATGGTAAGTATGTGATGCTGCAGTGTGGAGAGCTGAATAAAATACACTTCCCCTTTTTAAATTCCCCAGAGGCTGCCAAAGCGTCGTACTCAATTTACAAGAAGGAGTTTGGTTCGTGGCAGCGATTTGGTGAGTTTCACATCCTCTTCCAATGGTCCCCAATGTGCTTTGGGTTGTTGCAAAAAAATGAAGAGGGAAACTCAACAAACAAAACCAAAATAAGGCAGGGTTATTTTTCTAATAGGATTGTCTTACTGCTTGGCTGACCTGGAAGAAACTCGTTAAAACACCTGGCAGCTACTTTACCGAGCCTTACTGAGCGCCCCGCGAAACCAAATCACTATTATCGCTCCAAATACTAATCCTGCATAATCATTGTCACACACAGCTTAGTTGCCAGTGACTCGGCGTCGTAACTTGACTCCCGATGAATATTATGAATTTCAGCAAGCTAACTTGGGGCCCTGACATCCTAATAATAGAAACCGTGCAACGCGGGGCTGTCAAACTCTACGACGGACACTTTTTCGTTCAGCCTGCTAACGACTTCATTTGTACACACGACTCTGGAGAGAGCTCTGTTGCTCTCTGAAGTCTGCCAGGCGAGGAGGATTTGGTTTGCACGTGTGCAGTGGTGATCATTTGGGGTGTAGATGTTCTGCTAGGAAGAACAAGCGGCTCTTTGTGCACTATGGGGGAAAAAAACTAAAACGGTTTTATCCATAGTCTATAGACTGTGGGGACTGTGTGACAATGTTTGAATGTCAGAGATGGGCCTTTTGTAGACTTGACACTCACATCCCATTCAATGAGAGGCTGCAGAGTATAGGTTGTTGATGTGTGAGTGTAGGTGTGTGTATGTGTGTGTGTGCGCGTGTGTGTGAGGTCGAGACTTTCTGTTCCTCCTTGTGGTTTTGGTTGCTTGATTTGTCGACGAGCCAGGATATTTTGGTCTCATGCAAAAATGTTCAATGTTTTGTTCTAGATGAGCATGCCAGCTGAATGCCTTTTATGTACATATCATGGCACTTACACTCTAGTGTGTTTGTAATGTGGTATTTCTTAAAATATGAAGATACACAATGATGCCCTCTGTAATGCTAAATTCATCTTTCAGCCGAGGTACACGAGGTGATGCATCACATGGCCAATATATGAAATGGTCATCCTTCACACCATTCAGTTTTCAAAAAGCCATTGTTTTTGCAGTGGGCTCATTGACACTTCAGGAATCTGTCCCAGAACCAGAGGTTGCTATGGTGCACCTGGTGGCTCATCAGGGGTGGGCTATCTGGGGAAATGAAGTCCAAACTGAACGGATCGTGTATCTTGGTCCGGCTGTGTGTGTGACAGCTCCATTAGATCATCAGTACCCATGACGAATATGCCCCAGTTTGCCATAAAAAGTGGCCCACCCTGCATCTCTCTGAGGACTTACCAGTGAAGTCAACTAATCCTAATGTCCTATCAATCAAGCGATCCTCTGTTGCTATGGCTTGATATTCAAATGGATCTTTTTGCACAAGACGACATGCGTAACGAGGGAAACATTTGAGAGTTAGATTTAAACAAAGAAGAATACACACTAACTGATTAGAAGAATTGGAATATATAACATATTTTTGTTTTTAATATTTTAGAATTTTTATTTTTGTCTTGTGTTATTGTATGTAGGGCTGCAACTAACGATTCTTTTTATAGTTGATTGATCAATAATTATTTCGATTTAGCAATTCATCATTTAGTCTAGAAAATGTCTGAGTAATGTTTGGTATTTGTACTTGATAAATGACCTAAACGTTTAATCGATCATAATTTATAAAAAATGATTTGATTGATTTTCTGTCCATCGAATAATCGTTGTAGCCGTAATAATATTGTCAAAAAGTCCAAAGACACTTTTTTATAAGTAGCTTACTTGTTAAAACGCATATTTTGTAGCAGATGGTTAGAAGCATTAATGAAATAGCCCTCAGCAGGGCAGGGCATCCTTAATAGCCACCACTTTACTGTTAAGTCAAATGTTATCAGCCAATAGGTTTAATTTGTTAATACTTGACAAAGTATTAACAAATTAAACTTTATGTAATCATGGTTGTGGTACATACAGTTGGTCACAATAGCTAGGCAGGAATTCCTGTGCACAAAAAGTCACCACAGTTTAAAACCTGGCATTTAGCGATATAATATATTTTGCTATTATACTCTTATTCACACTTTTATTTTCTTTAACCAAAATCAAAACATGACCTGGTTGGTGGATCCATCTGCTCACAGAAATGCTTGGAGTGAATTATCATAAATCATCCTTTAGTATCATAATGACTGTCCCTGAGTAATGCTGCGCCATTTCATCACCCTGAGCACTTTATGACTTCAGCCCAGGAATTGCTATCACATAACTTATGCTTGTGTATATTTTACTACTGCGCTCCTTCCTCTGACTCATTACGGTGAGTCAAAGCCAATCTTTGTCTGCCGCTGTCTCCCTCTTGCTCTGGGATCAGGCTGAGCTGAGCATTGTATCGCGGTTAGGATTGAATAAGATCCAGTGACCTTGTGTGAAATATTCATCTTGGCTTTATTAATAAGAAGGATATGTCTTTGTGTGTGTTTGTGTGTGTGTGTGTGTGTAAGCAACTTGAATTTTGCCGATTCATATGATAGCCGTGATGTCATGCGGCCTCTTTGGAGAGATGAATGAGTGACTTATACTTGAATGTGTCTTCTTCTTCTTCTTGAAATAATGTGGACAGCTTAGTGTCTTTGCTGACAGAGAGAGAAGTGGCATGTCAAGATCACAGCTGAATGTAACAGATACACATATCTGTGGCTACGGCTACAGTAAGCACAAATCACACAAGCTGGTGGTAGTAATAATGATTGTCCTTCCGCTTGTGCTCTTGCCCTTGCTTTTATTTCTTGCCCAGGCCATAACTCTTATCTGTTCTGGCTGATAAGCTTTCTCAGATGATTGCCTGCTTGGTTAACTACTGCTATTTAGCCAGCAAGTGGCTCATCTCTGTTCCTATTTAGATCAGTTACATCTTATAATTCATAGAACTGGGGTTAAAAAAAAGCACATTTCAGATCAAAGCAAGAACTGCATAATTACATAAACTGTGTTTGATATAAAACATTACTCTATTATACAGATAGTTGAAACTAGCTGGTAAAAAACAGTATTAGATTAATTTGGTGCACACTGTTTTTGTAATTATCGATGTGTGTATGCTTGTTTTGACATTTCATTTCTGGAGCTTGTTTTAATTTCTGAAAAAAAGCCTGGTTGTGGGTAATATTTCCAATAACGAGCAGGCTAATTGGGTTAATCAAAAGAAAAAGAAAAAATGTATTAGCATAAAATGTAGTCTTACACATGCAGTTATTTTTATATCCCTGCATTTTCACTCATGCTACATTGTAAAACGGCCTTAACAATGTTGTTGACAGCATTTAAGGAGCGATTTGACACTGACCACACCATCTCTGGTAAAAACATTACTTTGTGCCACTGTAAAAAAGTATCACCTGGCACCAATTTGAGCTAGCCACAACCAGTGTTTGGCCCCATTTGTGCGACTGGCCCGGTGAGGCTTGGTAACTCTTTAAACAGATGAGGCTCAGCATTTAAAGACTGAACAGTGTGCGAGGATAATGATGATGTATTATTTAGCAATCAACACTCTACCCTGATGCCTTTTGAACACTGGTTTCCTTCCACAGACGAGCGCAGCAGACTGATCGCTGGCACGGTGGTCACAATGCACCCCGACTTGACATGTGAATAATGGGAAGCAATCCGTGATTGCTTCAAGATCTTGCCTGCGGTCTTGGCCATACTCAGAATACCTTAAAGGCCAATGCATGGAGGCCTCCTCTTAATGTGGTTTCGCAGTCCAACAAAGAGGCTATTTGGGGAATGAGTGATATCTGCCACCCGTCAAGCCTGATTCATGTGGATTGCCTGGCAATGGGTTCCCTCGACTTACCAACCTTTTAGCTTGATTGCAGAACTCGAAATTGACACAATATAGATAAAATACACAGCAGGTCTGTGGCTAGTACACGCTTGGCCGTATTTAACAGGATTATGTCAACAGGAAACATGTGTTTATCTGTCCGACATCGCTGTCAAGGACAAATGGGTCAAGATACCGTCATGGGAATGGTCTGGTTTTTTTTTTGTGTATGGTGGTGGCTAAACCGCAGTAGTGGCAGCACCAGTGGAATTTGTCACGGTGGAGAAGGATTCTTGACCCTCTCTGGTTGGAGTAGAGGTCGGACTCTCACATGCATGTTAACACGCCGCAACAGTCGAGATCACTTGCACTCGCTGTCAGATGAGCTCCTTGTTATGAAGTACCGTGTCATAGCAAACGACAGTTAAATTAAAGGCTGTTCCCCCCGGCTGGTGCAGATCTGAGTGGAATTGTATTATATGTGATGGGTTATAATTTTAATGTCATTGATATTGAGGGCAGCAAAGTAGATATTGGCACCACATGCTACAAGAAGTGATCTACTTGCCTTGTATCGAATGTCCTTCCAGAACGTGTTGGCCTTTACCCAAGTCTAGGTGACAACTGCCAAAATGGCCTCGGTTCCAGTGGTAGTCAAAACACATGCAGGTCAAAACATAAAACTCTTTTACCTAAACATTGATGATGAACATCGTGCAGTACTGTGCAATGTGGCTGCTGCTAGAAATGTACCAACCAACCTAGCATGCCATGTACTTTTATGCATTTTTGTTGGTATCTTTACAGACATTGGTACATCTTCACTGTTTTACAATGTACAATTATACTTTTAATGTATGGCCAAATTCTTACTTTGGTCACAAAAAAAACAAGTCTTCTTTGCCTCTGTTGGCCCGCGTGAACAGGGCTAAGTCACAGGAACAATAAAGTGGCGTTGCAATATTTATTTATTTTTATTCCTCATTATCGGATTGAGCCACCCTCGTCCCCGAGCACCGACCGCACCGTGGCGGAAGCTCGCGTTTGCTTTGATGTCGCTAATTATTCTGCAAGGCTTGGAAGAAAACGAGGGCAGAGCGAGCGGCTATGCAATACCGTCGTCTCCTGATAGTATAGAGTTGTATTGAGTGTCAGAGAGAGAGAGAGAGAGGGGGAGAGAAAGAGAGAGAAGGAGCGACATAAGGAACGGCTTGTGCTGTGCTGAGTGTTTTGAATACTCCACTTCTCTCTTCCAGATATTTCACCCAAATAAGCAAAAGAAACCTTGGCCTTGAGGCTTGAAACTCTAGAAGCCTCTGCCCAAAGCACATAGCTCCTCTGCGTGACAAGAACAACAATTGAAATGGAGACCATTTTCGTTTTTTCATTTCTCGAATATTTAGAGAGCATTGTCTCGAAGGAATCCAACGTCTGGCTGTAGCAGCGCTGTGGACTCTGTGGGCTGCTCCGCTTACAGCAGCCATGTGTTGCATGGGGGAGTTCACAATGTCTTCATCTGGTTCCAGAGCCGGACTCGGCCTCAGCTCCGCTCCGATCTGGTGTGGTGCGACTGGGACCAATGTCTCCGGGAGATGTGGGGGGGGGGCCAAAGTATGCAATCTTCAAATGCGTCAAGTGTAGGTCTAATCGTTCTGTGACATCTCTCTCCACAATTGCTCGTATCGGTTCCCGTTGTGGTCGTTGCCGCGCCACGTGATCAGCTGGACGGCCAATGCCCCGTGTCCTCCTCCTTCTGATAAGTGCAGGAATCAATTACTCGACGTTGGAATAGGAGAGTGCACTATAGGGAGCATATGTGGCCCACATAGGATGGCTCACTGCTATCGCTCCGCACCAGGCCCCAGAACTGACTCCCCCCCCCCTCCCCAACCATAATGCTATTGGACACAGAAAGCTCTCTGTGGAACTGACCCTCCTACCCATAGCCACCCCGCCCCCCAATATCCACCATGACAGCCACAATAGGCAGGGTGCTAATGCAATGCCAATGCAAGCAGCAGCCCTCTATATAGTCAGACCTCATCTGTTGGGCCTGATGGAGGCGGGAGAGTCTGACACGGATTCATTGATCCTGTGAATTCTCCGAATACTCCTGGCTTTTTTACACCCAGACGACATTCACCTCCCTCCGTCTCCTCTGTTGTGATTCATGAGTAGAGCGGAGACAGCGTAGCGGAGTGATGGTCGTTTCAACTCCAAACCCAAAGGTTTGGAGTCGATCCCCGACCTCCGCAGTCCACTAGTAGTACTGTGTACTATGCATTTTGTCTAATTTGAGTGGGATATCAACGGGATGCGTTGAAAATCTTTCGAAATTGCCATTGCAGTGTATTTATGTTTAATGGACTTGACCTGATGGTACTGACAGACTTTTATACGTGGGCCATCCTAGACCTGGAGTCTGGCCCCCGGTCGGCACCGAGGCCGCCCTCTCTTCCTGGAGGTTCACACTTCACTTTACAGCCGAGAACACATTCCCCCCTGGGGAGGAATAAAGACCTTCCTAACGATTTACCTGCTTTACCTTTTTATCTTGAATGTCAAATTAATTTGAAATGGAGTGGCTATTATTCGTTCATTCATTCTAGGAAGTGGATTTTCATTGCGCGCCATTTCTTGTTCGCGAGACATACGTTGTTTCGTGAGTCACCCTATATGACGTAGGGCAAAGCTATGCTCTGATGATATGGATTGAAATATCTACGGTACCCTATCATTCCCATCTTTCTATCTATTGTTCTCGTTTACATTATTGAGGATCTTTAAAAAACCGGGTCCATATTTATTTGATTTGTGACAGACCAAACCATTTTAATTGGGCTGCAAATAACGATTATTTTCAGAGTTCCTATGATAATTTTTTCACTTGCTTCATCTGACAAGCAGCCAAGAAAAACTAAAGTATACATTTTATAATGATCCATGAACCATGCTTGGTTTTTGTACTTGCTAAATGACCTAAACGATGAATCCATTATAAAAATGTGATGCGATTTAATTTTCCGTCGATCGACTAATCGATTAGTCGACTAATTGTTGCAGCCCTACATTTGATTAGCTTCACAGAGTGGAAGTTTGATTGACCTTCATGTTGAACGTTTAACCTTGGGTGCCGAGCGTCCTGCTGCATGTGCTTACTCTGCCACACGTTGGGGGTCACAGTGGGGTCATTAGAGAGATGGAGCGCTGCTGCAGCAGGTCTCTGGTGCCTACCCCCACAACTACAAAGGCTAGGAAGACACGTGTGTTATTTTAATCAACCCCCCCCCCCCCCCCCCCCCCCCCCCCCCCCCCCCCCCCCCCCCCCCCCCTTTCTTCCCCCCCGGGCGCCGCCGTGGCTATGTTATCGGCCGGCCCCGCCCCGCTGGCCCCCCCCCCCCCA
>JAOPJI010000142.1:3630523-3642875 GCA_027122695.1 Merluccius productus
GTGGGGGGCGGGGGGACTTTTGGGCCGGGGCGGACCTCCCTCGCGCCCATCTGGCCGGCGCCCGGGCATTTTTTTTTAACCCACCCCCCCCCCCCCCCCCCCTCGCATGCTGCTTGGATCAGCTCTCTCTTTGTTGATGCACGAGGGGCAAGCGGGTGGATTATAACCGGCAGCTGCCGTGCCGCTGTCACACACGCACACACACACACACTGCAAACATACACCTACGCCCATCCCTCAGCACATTCACATTCTGCTCATCCCTATCCGCATCCTTCTGACCTCCGACCCCTCTTTTCTTGACATCATCGACCCCTTTGGTTTGCGTGCGTCTGGATCCTCCTACAGCCGATGCCGGCTACTCATTTTCATTCCTCACACTGGATTTCCCATGTTCACAGTCCACAGTGTGAACTTTCCAATTATTACTTTTTAATTTTCTTTGTCTGCAGGCAACAACAACAAGAGACCCTTGGGTTGATGCAGTGCTGTAATTATAGAAAGATACACTGGTCGTGTACCACTCACTAGCCAATTACCAGCCTGTATTGCTCTTTATACTTTGCCCTTGTGGGTCCATGCTGTTGTTCTTCCCACCGTCCAGTGACCCGCTTCACCTCTCTAAACCTCCCAGGACTATCAATGGAAGAAAGGCGTTTGATGCAGATGTCTATCACAGATGATTGGGCCACGAGGGGTTCAGTAACCGCCAATCCGACTTTATTTTTGTAGTTACTATTCAGTCATTTAGCAGACACTTTTCTCGAAAAAGTGACTTAAAAACGTATTTAGAGACAGAGCAGGTAGGGGTTGTGCGTCTTACTGTGGGCTGTGGACATTTTGGTTCCAACCCAGGACCATTTGGCGAGGAGTCAATCACCCTTAGCCAGCGCACTATACTGACCCATTAATCTGTCAATCTTGCTGACATCTGCCTACTGTATCTCGCCAAGGTTGCGGGAGACATTTCTCCTTTTACCTTGTTTCCCACCAAGACTAAGCACACTGGGGGAAAGGAAAATGCTGTAGACATCAACACAGGGTCCAAAATGAACACCTGCCACCAGCCGATGGCAGATAGATTTTACCATTTGGCAGGTAAAAAAAAAATCAGGGTTACATATTAAAATGAATGCTTGGCCGGGGAGATTTTCCCACTCAGGAAATGTCACACAGGTACAAAGACAACATTGACATTCGAAAACTTAATTTTGGACGCTGCATCAACACACTCACGTCGCGCTTTTAACCACAGTGTTTTCCACATTGCTTGGGTTGTCTGTCTTGTTGCAAATGTTTGGCTCTTTTTGGGAAAACTCACTACAGGTCATGTGGCTGTAATAAGAGACAGACTTAATAATAGACTAACTTGCTTCAGATCTATGTTTGAAACTGTGAAAAAGTGTGAACCACGGTACTTTTGGGATGTGCTATTTGTACAAGACAAAATTAGTCTTGATCAAAAAACAATGTCGTGTGCCTTTTTTAACTGAAATGTTGACCATGTAATTACCGTCCTCCGCATCGTACTTAAGTTCCTACAAGTGGTTTCCTATAGCTGTCGTTGGCACCGACTCATTTAATGCTTTCATGTATAATAAATGAGTCGGACAATGGCACACAGTACACTACGACAGCTCACTGTCGCATACCACAGGGGGCTAAACATAGACTCAATTCAAGCTCTCCGGAAAAACAAGAGTTGAAGGCTAATCCACCATAAAGTGATTGATTATGATCTTTGACCTGAAAAAGGATGTTCCCAATAAAACCATCTGCCCGGAAGATGCACACACCGTCGGCGAACCTCTGAAATGTAAACTAGAAAACAAGAGAACAGGAATACGTTTCAGGTAGCGTCATGGCAGTCGAACTATAGCTATCGATATCATAGTTCATATGATATTGATAGCTATATAGGTATATGTCTCTTTTTTTAATAGCAGGCTTTTTGTAAACTACACCGTGGCCTTGAAATAGAACAGCGCATTCATCCATTCTGTTGGCCGGCTTCCTGGACAGCTATGTGTGTGTTACGATGAAGGAAGTAAATCTATCTGTCGTTTGTGCGCCGTCCTCTAAACGTTTGTCATGTCACCTACTCTCCACTCTCGCTGTCTAGCCCAGGTTCTCTGCTGCCCTGCAAGTACACTTTTAGCACCTTGCATCACACACACACACGCACGCACACACACACACGCACACACTGATATTGGTGCTCTTTCTTTAATACTATCCCCGACCCCACCCATCACTTTGCAGTGGCTACAGAGTGTATCGGCTGAGGCTTATTCCCTCGGGAGAGGAGGAGTAAAGCCAGACCAAACATTCACAAGGGTGTTTGGAATGAGGTGGATATCATCAGGCTGTGTGTGTGTGTGTGTGTGTGTGTGTGTGTGTGTTTGGTCTCGGTCATGGTGGGATATAACGCGCCGAGTTGACAGAGATATAAAGAGATCATTAACATTTACATTTTGGGCATTTAGCAGACAGACCAGTGTAGGAACCAGGAGCCTGTCCCATGCGGAGGACCAGAGGGCAGGGTGTGTGTGTGTGTGTGTGTGCGTGTGTGTGTGTGTGTGGACTATCATTTTCCCTCCGTGTGAAGTGTGTCTAGGGAAGGGACTTTCAGCGGTGTGTGTGTTAGCCTCTAATTAGGCTGAATGTGTGGTTGTGAACTGGCTGGCTCGCATGTTAACGAGACCCCTGTTTACTTTGGTTGAATCCCACAGTTGTGTGTGTTAGTCATATGTCGGGAGGCCCGTGGTGTGATGCTGTCATTCAACAAACATGTCTCTCTCTCTCTCTCTCTCTCTCTCTCTCTCTCTCCGTCTGTCTGTCTGTCTCACTCGATTGCTGTATCTACTCTCTCTGCGTCTTTGCCTCTCTGTCTCTCTCGATCGCCGTATCTTTAGCTCTCTATCTCAATCTCTGTATCTCTGCATCTCTCATAGTTTTCGCCTTTTTCCTCAAATGGGACTTTCCTACACCCCTCTCTCCATACTTGGATGCAACGCTAACCCAGATGCTAGAAACCTAGCAGTGTCTACTAGGCCCTTTGCCCTACGATGCACATTTTTTTTGGGATATGATGTTGCCCTGCTGACACTCGTGTAGCACGCCTCTGGGCAAATGTCGATAGCTCTGGGGTTTATCCGCTTAAGCGGGACCATTGTTGGGCCTGTGACTCTCCGATTTAGCATGCAGGCTCTGGGAGCCGTGGAGCCAGCTCACAAAAGGCTTTCTCTAAAGCATTCCAAGTGTAGGAAAAAAATAACCTGTGAGACGACTGGGGAAGAGATTTTCACTAATGGAAAGACACGTGACTGATGATCTCTCCCTCTCTCTTTTCTCTCTCTCTGTCTCTGTCTCTGTGTGTGTCTCTCATTTCCTTTCTCTCATTTTTCAAATCAGCTTATTCCCCTCGGGAGCGAAGAAAAGCCCAGCCGTACATTCTGCACAGTGTATCGGAGCAAAGTCAACATAATTAAGACTCGATCAGGGTTGCAGCCTCTTTGCGCGTTCCCTGTAGTTTGCATGAGAAGGCGCCCTCGCCCCGCCATCCTCGGCTCCTCTTGAGCGGAGAGAAACGGTGATCCCGGGGGGGATGGGGGGGGTATCTACTCTATCCTGTGTATAAGCCGGCTGGGCAGGAACCGGGTGAACCAAATTAATTCACGCGTGCTGTCCATTTGCCGTTTGCTTTCTGCCCCTGACTTCCAATTAGTGTTCAATCCGACTGCTGGGTGGAACCAGTGGCGTCGAGTGCATCTTCACTCAAGGCCCTCCAGGTAGTCCACTGGGGGGGGGCGGCTTGCATTTAGAGTGGGATTTAACCCTGGGTTACATTGATTAGACTTAAGAGAAAATAAGAGGTAGGCGCGAAATACTTTGCGCTTGTAAAGGTGAGATGCAGAATCCGCACCAAATACTTCTTCGCTAAGTCGCCGCTGTAGTCGCCATGATGCGCTGCGTGAAGTCCAGACCGTCCACGGCATTTAATAGAAGCCGTTTGGCCATAGGCGATATTCTCCTAGACAACAGGGGCCAGGGGCACTGGACACACAAAAATTGCAGTTGGTGGTTACTGTTTCTGGAGGAAAGGTTGTTATTATTATCAAACATGGCTGATGCAGAGCTGCTGCTCTGTGTCATTTGTATGCTGCGCAACGTGTTTGTACAGGCGGAAGAGCTCACACGACCTCTCCTTAAATGCGTCCATCTTGAATAAGCAACGGGAACGCAACAAAGATCACACGCAGGAAGTGTGACATCATCTAAAATTCTCCAGTCACATCCGTGATTTGGACATGCAGTTTTTAAACCTTAAACATGTGTACACAAAATGGTAATCAGTGTGAGAAAGGCCGTTAATACACCCTTATCACAGAAGTGTGAATAAATGGTGCATGTGCAACACTCCCAAAATGGTTTTGTATTGAGAAAAATTTGAGTTGTCACCATGGAAACAGAATTGGTCCGGGGGGCCCAATCGGAGTTAAGGGGCTTTGTTATCGATCATCCAGTGCCTTTGCAAAATGTCCATGTTGTCTTGTAAGAGCGGATGATTGTGGAGAGTGATTAACCAGAGTTTTGGCGAGCATCTCGACTATTGTCTTTTGAGCATTCGTTTTCAGCGTAGAGACGACATGATTGGATCTGGTTAAGCTATTATTGCTGCTTGGGGAAAAGAATGAATGAATGAATGCTTCTGGAAGTGTCCTTTCTCTTGTGGATGAACGGCATTCAAACCATCAACCTCTCAACATGTTCACCCGGCGAACAAAGTCGTAATTTATTTATCCGTCGGGGGGGGGGGGGGAAAAGGCCTCTAGACTTTGAACGAGTTTCCTTCCTGATGTCTTTCGGTAGAGAATTCGGGTCCTGCAAATTCTGTGTGCAGCCGAGTCCCCCCTGCAGGGCCTGTCTTGATGAATAAGGAGGTGTCAGGACACAGCTGTAACTGTGCCGAATCATGCTCCGGGTTGACCGTGAATAATAGACGAGTCATCGCTCGTCATAGCTCTGGTCCCCGGCTGCGTGGGTGATAGGGCTGAATGGGTTTTGAATGGCAGTCCGTTGGCATATGCACCGAAAGTAACGGCCCGTCGCGGGGGATGACAGAGGCGAGTCTGTGACACAAAGCGGCGTGAAGCAGACCCGGCGGCTCGTCGGGTCAGGAGCCGAGCGGAAGAACCGCGTGGTGCCGAGTGTTGGTGCCATGACCCAAGCCATTTACTACCAACCTGTAACCAGGCCAATCTTAATAGTCTATTTTGTATGCATGCATGTATGTTGTAGTAGTAGTAGTAGTAGTATTTATTTGTATCATTATTTATTCTTATCCGGTATATTGTTATTAGTAGTATTTATACTTTGAAATGTTGTAAACTGTTGTTTTTTTCTTATCATTACTGTCCTGTACTCACTTTTGTTCGCCTGGGATGAATAAAAGTGCATCTTATCTTGTCTTATTATCACAAGAGCGGTATATACGATAACCAAATCTGTTATCGTAACTGGGAGGAGATACCCGCACTGTGTTTTCGGATCGGTGCAGACGTTGAAATACGGTCATTGAATTTACTCACACTTTTCTGTCCCGATAGACGGAGCAGAAAAAGCCACAGTAGCCCCGGTTTAAAGTGGTGGTGAGGTGCGCTGTTGTCATGGAGACAAGACAATGGCAGAAAACAATGGAAGAATGCTGATCTTGATCTGCTGTTGTTGACCAAATCTCGGGTGTGTGTGTGTGTGTGTCTGTATCTGCGTGCGTGTCTGTGTGCGTGCTCGCAGACTTCAGATATGATCTGCCAGGTAAGGTTCCCATTTGTTGTGACCTTTTACAGTAATCATATAATCAAAAGGCGATTTACTGCAACATTCAATAAGCCGTGGGGAGAACTGCTGTGCTTTAGATAAAAAGCCTCTAAAAAGAAAGAGAAAAACGTCTCCCATTCTACTTCCAGTGAATGTGAAGTTGATTTATTATTAGGCTCAGTAGAACCAGTCGAACACACTTAAGTTGTGAAGGCCAGAGCTGCAGAGCTTGCTGGAAGCTAAGGCGGTTTGAGCAATACCCAAATGCGCTCTGGTTTCATCCAAGGCACCATGGGCCTTATTCACCTAGCAGCCATCTTGGTTCCCCATTCAGTTCCCCCCCCCCCGCCCCCACCACCCAGCTAGCGATTAGAACCAAGATGGAGCCAAGATGGCCCCCATTGTATAGCACCATATAATAGCTCCTAATAGCTCATAGGAGCTTACCTCTGGCAGGTTATACCGTCTGCATTCCTGCTCAAGTGGTGCTACACCTGCAGTCTAGTTTGTCTCACTTTGTAGTTTTTCTTCCTATCTTGTGTCTGAGCGCTGAGTTCTTCCTCGATTCTCCCATTTAGTTAAAGTGATGGTAGTCCCTATGGATGAGACTGTGTGCATCTCTAAGGTCGACGCCCTATGGATATGGATATGTCTGTCTGGGCGTTTGTCAGATTGACTATGGTATCACTAGCTGGTCCTTGGATGAATACACAAACCTGGCCTGCATAACTTACTCAAAGAAAGTAACAAGAAACCCAGCCCAACCCTGATACTTGTCTTCTCATTCACTTCATAATCTTATCCAGACCTCAATGTGAACTGTGTCACGCTCGGTGTCACAAAACGACACCAGAAACAAAAAATTGGGAGTTTCGGTAGTACACGTTTAAAAACAATAATTACCGCAAAATAGATTATAAAGCATTCAATTGCATTGATACAATTCTAGTGATGAAGTTCAGTCTTTAGCACGGTCCATTCAAACAGGAAGCAAGCAGCCAAGCCCACCACAGCTAGTAGACCCCTTTGATGCCAACTATCAAACGTAACCGCCACACAACAACACACTGCATAGTTGTTGTGTTGTTTTAACCCCCCCCCCCCCCCGTTTTTTTGGTTTGGGGTTTGAAAACAAAAGGGAGCACGACAGTTCGCAACACCAAAAAAACCTTTTTTGGTGTCAGTGTGAGCAGGTCGAGCGGTTGGGCTGTTATTATGGTTGGCTGCTGCGCGCACGCAACTGCACCTTACTGTCCGGACGGGGCTAAATGACACGCTGTGCACCGCTGTGAGTTCAGAGAGTTGACTGGGCGTTTTGGAGCCAGCTGCTGCTGTTGTTGTTGTTAGTTGGATGTAATCGATGTTCAACTGCTGTGTTATGGTGTTCGCATGGGGACCTGCGCGTCTGCAATGATGTGCTATGATGTGGTCGACGATAGCTGATCTTTGTTGAAACTTGAAATGAAAAAAAACTAGTCGGGCGACTAATTGTATCACCTCTCCGGCTGTCACGGAGAAACTGGCCATAGGAACTATATAACGTTGGTTAGTGTTGGGGCCTACCCAGTCCACAGCCAAAAATATTGAATAATATCACTTGGACATTATCTCACAAGTATACATGAGTCACTTTCTAAATGAGCAATTGTCCACTGATAGACTTACCGTCTTTCATCATAGTCATAAACATGATCAACTAGTTCTGTTGACCTTATTCACCTGGCGGCCATATTGGCCAGTTGGGCGGGGGAACTTTAAAAAAAAAAGGAAATGCATTGTTGTCATGGTTTCCAAATAATCTAGAAGGTTTCTCTACCCGACTAACCAACATGGCTGCTTGGTGAATAAGGTCTGCACTACCTGGCGGCCGCTCTTGTGATCACTCATGTTGTTTGAGTCATTTAGCCTGGAATGGGGACTTTTAAGAGGTTTGACCAATCCAACCCTGGTAGGTCAGTGAATGATTCATGGATTTATCACATTGAGTAACTTTGTGTGTGTGCGTGTGTGTGTGTGTGTGTGTGTGTGTGTATGCGTGTGCATGCGTGCGCATGGAGAGAGACTGAAAGGTATTCTGAGCCTAGCTGTATTAGTGTCAGGCTAATCCACCGCTATCCACCCACAGACATGCAATGGGGGACACTGCTAACCACAGATGCGCGACAGTCTCCCCATTCGAAAACAATAACCAACAAACAATAATAGGGAAACGTTTCGCAATTTCAGCCTCCCCAGTACACAACAACAGATGAGCACCACCCGTGCGGTTCAGGGATTTGTTGTTTCTGTGCTCATTTTTGACGGATCCTGGGCTTATTGGCTCATTACACCCCCACCGCCCAAGGCCTCGGAGATGACTGGCTATTTTTATACCAGGCATCCGCCTTTAATGAATATTAATGCAGAGCTGCTTTTTAAGACATGATCCCCAAACCCAAGGAAGGTATGTGCTAGTCTTGAATAGGCGACTGTGTGTGTGTGTGTGTGTGTGTGTGATTAATTTTATTCCAGCAATAGGTTAGTTATGACACTTTCTTGAAGACCTGGAGGTAAAGAAACAACCACTCCTTGAAAACACATTCCCCCATCTCCAGTGACTCCCATTAAGCCTTCAAAGCCGGGTTAGTTTTGCCCTAAAAATGGAGATCAAACTAAAGACGAATAAGAAACGGGTAGCGTGGAAACATCCCCCCCTGCACTCTTTCAGGGCTGCTGCTTCCTCCCTGTACTTCACAAGGAGAACCAGCAATATACTGTGTGTGAAGTGTCGGTTCTCCTTGTGATGTACAGGTTTGTGGAAAATAATTTCCCCATAAAGTTTAACAAACTGGAAAAAGCAGGAATGCCTTGTTAACTATTTGCTAACTAAGTAGCCTACATGCAAGGTATTTATTGATTGCATTGATTTCATCAGACACTCTCCAAGTAGATGATGACGAATGCAAAAAAAAACAATATTAATGATATTGCTTGGGTCAGAGAGGTGATCAGAACAGCTAGCAAGCCAACAGAACAGCTAGCAACACAACATGACACATCAGCTAGCAACACAACAGGACAGAACAGCCAGCAACACAACAGCTAGCAACACAATATGACACAACAGCTAGCAACACAACAGGACAGAACAGCTAGCAACACAACAGCTAGCAAAACAACAGGACAGTTAGCAACACAACAGAACAGCTAGCATCACAACAGAACAGCTAGCAACACAACATGACAGAACAGCTAGCAACACAACAGGACACACGGCAACACAACACAACAGCTAGCAACACAACAGCTAGCAACACAACAGGACACCACAGCTAGCAACAACAACACAACAGCTAGCAACACAACAGGACACAACTGCTAGCAACACAACACAACAGCTAGCAACAACAACACAACAGCTAGCAACAACAACACAACAGCTAGCAACAACAACGCCGTGGCTCACATCAACGTTCTCCGGAGCCGCTCGCGAGGAACAATGACGTGCTTTGAAGAAGTGCTGCCTCGCCTTCGGCAACATAACTTCACACCCTCTGGTT
Organism: Merluccius productus; assembly: GCA_027122695.1. Lineage (NCBI taxonomy): Eukaryota > Metazoa > Chordata > Actinopteri > Gadiformes > Merlucciidae > Merluccius > Merluccius productus. Next base: position 3,639,883 of record JAOPJI010000142.1, read on the forward strand.
TTTCTTCTGGTTCTTGTTCTTCTGCCTCCCTCTCCTTCTCTCTTCTCCTTCCCTCCTCTCCTTCTCTCCTCTCCTTCCCTCCCGCTCATCTCTCCGTATTATTCACTCTCTGCAGGTCGGAGAAGGAGACGCAGCACGGCAGCTAGAGGAGCAACTTGTTTCCACCGGGAGCTCCTGGCCGCTCTGCCCTCCTGATTTATTACACCGTGAGTTCAATCTTACTCCTTTGTTTGTGTGTGTGTGTGTGTGTGTGTGTGTGTGTGTGTGTGTGTGTGTGTGTGTGGGTGTATGTGTGTGTGTGTTTTCCATAACCGATGTGATGAAGGCCGTATCCACATGATGAGAAACCCAATCAACGTGCGTTAAGTTTATTATATTTTTATTTTCAGTTGTTCAAGGCATGCGCTCTTGGATTACACACACACACACACACACACACACACAAACAAACAAATACACACACACACACACACACACACACACACACACACACAAGCAGAAGCCGGATGTTTTTTCAAAGTATATAATTTTCTCCTCTTACGCAATCCTGCAGCTTAGCAATTAACTCAATGTTGGCAGTAGACGTACATTATATATATATATATTTATATATATATACAGTATATATGTGTATGTGTATATATATATACATTTATTTATTTAAGCAGTAGCTCTCGACAGGCCGTGGTTATTATATTATATCACAGCTAAGGGGCTTGTTCGGCGAAGCGGCGGTCCGACAGTTCACCAAGTATGGCAATAAGAAGGTAACAGACGGACTCCAATTTAAATAGTTTTTATTAATAAATAATATTGTTCAAAATAAAATAGGCCCTCCTGGCTGCCTGCACATGGTGCGAGGCGGTTGCTATGCAACGTAGACACTAGCAGATTACATTTTTATTTTTTCATCACAGGCTAGTGTTACATTGATTTTTAATTATTTGGCTTATTTATTTAACATTTGTACGTTGCCATTTATTGTGCAACCACTGAAAAAACAAAACTGTCCAGCGTCAGTAGGATGACTTTGAAAACTGCTTGCACTAGGCTTGCATTTTTTGTTAGTAGGAGGTGTGTTGCTTGGCGTTGCGAGGATGTTGCTCCACTTTCTCCGGTTCCCCGGGTTTCGGCTGCCAATAGCTCTGAAAAGAGAGGCTTGTGGCCGCTTACGTCCATAATCTCTCTGGTGTCGAGACCCGCATCCGATAGTTTCTGAATCGTGGTGCTGCATTTTGTAACTATCCTAGTTTGTAAAGGCTAAAAGGTTTTTTTTCTCAAGACGCGTGTGAGTGATGCTGAATTGCGCAAAGGAATTAGACGTCGTAGCCGCGGTGTATGGTTAATGTAACCACGGCTATGAACCAATCGGATCGCTTGGTTTTGATCTGCCCGTTTTATAAATATATATCGGGATATTTTATCGCAGTGAAATGATATTACCGGTGAATGAGGAGAATGAGAAACCTGAGCTCTGAAATGTGATTGGTTTACCGTAATGGGCCATGCCTTGCTAGACACAAGACGGATGGGTGGGCGGATAGATAATCCATCATGGTTTAATCCAAATTAGCTCTTCATCGTCACCACCCTGGTCTGCTGAATTAAGACCCGTCCAGATGCTGCAATGTCGGGTTTTTTCTATTCCTAATCGCATTTTTTAAAGTTTCTATTTTTTCTATGGCGGCTTGGTTTGACCAACCCGATGTGTGTATAATCAAATTACTAACGGTCCTCTGGTTGCTCAATGGGCTTTAACCACATGGCGGCCATATTGGTTGTAAACGCTAGTCGGGCGGGGGAACCGAATGTGGCAGCTAGCGTTTTTAGAACCAAGATGGCCGCTAGGTGAATGAGGCCCATGTCTCTCTGAAGCGAAGGGAAGATCAGCAATCTGGTGTTGTTCCACCTCAGCCGCTGCTGGTCCTGCACGTACGTGTGTGTGTGTGTGTGTGCGCGTGCGTGTGCGTGTGTGTGCGTGCGCGTGCGTGTGTGTGCGTGTGTGTGTGTGTGTGTGTGTGGTACATTGAGAAGGATGGAGGAAATGGCACACAAGCTAATGGTTTGGTTGACCTTTCTACAGCCGGAGACAAAAATAAAAAAAACATGACTTTTCATTTTTTCGACTTGCGTCGGCCCCGGCCGTCGAGGTCTCCTCTCCTCCTTCCGGCGCCGGACACAGGGCCGGCTGTGTGGCCAGGTCGCTGCCGTTGGACCAGAACACTGTGGTTCTGTTTGGGTTCCTCCTATCTGCAGACTCATTGTCTCCGGTTGTGTTTCTGCCTCTTCTTGATAGTGGACGCAACACAGAGCCGCTGTTTGTGTTGTGAATCCCCGCTTGTTGTGTGTACGAGTCTACGGCTATTTGTGGGTCTGAACAGGAAGCCAGAGGGTTCATCCATAGGGCCGTGGAGCTCATGATTCAGTAGTTAATATTTAATGATATTTATTAGTCATGAAGGTTTTATCCAACATGACTAATAGTGAATACATTCATGAGGGAGCAGGTTGGGTGTTAGCCTTCCTGCTTAAAGATGCTTACAGGTCAGGCTGACAGGCGGACGTTGGGGATCGAACCCAGTGCCTTTCGGCGGGGAGTCGAACACCCTAGTCGCTACACTATTCTGGGCTGTGTTATGATGTGTATTATGGGTAGGAGAGGAAATTTTCCCAAATGGGGATGAAAGTACAATAGCATATATTATATATCTAGGCATGTGCATTTTAACTTGCATGTGAAATGCCATCCACCATGAAAGCAATTATATTGATATTATTATATTATTATATATATATATATATATATTATATTGATAATGAGACCAAAAAGCATGCGGGGAGCAGCAGCAGTCTGTGTGTAACAACCTCTAACGCCTGGTAAAATTTCCCCCCCCCCCCCCCCGCCGGGGGGGGGGGGGGTGTGTTTTGGTGTGTGTGGTTTTTTTGTGACACTCGCGGGGCGGGCGGGGGGGGGGGCCCCGGGCGGGGGCACG
>JAOPJI010000142.1:3650715-3669796 GCA_027122695.1 Merluccius productus
CTTTTTCCAAATCGTTTATCAGCCATCATCCCCCCCCCCCCCCCCCAAATCCTCCCCTGCCAGAATACCGGGCCCTGAAGCCATAGATGGTAACACTCGACCGGATCGCGCGATTGGCTGCAGAGTTTCCCTTGACAGGGACGCAGGGTCCTTTTAAAACCTGGTCCAATCCTAACGCTTTACTTTGGCAGAATACAACGGCGCCTTCCTCACACGTGTTCTTTAAAAAGGGGCGAAGAACGTACAGTACTTAATAATCCGAATATAGGCTACTGGCAACACAGCGTTTTGCTTTTTCTCAGCTATACTTCCCTTATTTGAGTGATTTCACACTCTACTTTTTATCTAGACTGCAAGTGTGTGTGTGTGTGTGTGTGTGTGTGTGTGAAGTTAAGATTAAGGCCTCCAGTCCTTTCCCTATAGAATGAGTTTGTAGTAGATGATCGTCTCCAGAATTAACTAGGGCAAGTTTTTACCGAGAGCTTTTGTTATGTCCCGAGGCTTTCTCCTCGTCTGTATTCCTCCATGTGTTGCTGCGCTCCTCGGAAAAGGCTGACGAGGGACTTTGTAAGAAGTTTCATAACCCGTTTGTGAATGAAACTCCTCTGCAATACAATATGATTTTATTATTGTGTGACGATGATTTAGATTCTACTGTTGCGTTATTGTAAGCTCTTGTTTTTCACACTATTTAGTCATTTCAGTGGACGCCTTTATCCGGAGCGACATACAGGTGTGTGTGTGTGTGTGTGTGTGTGTGTGTGTGTGTGAGACACGGTCACACGGTATTTCAGACATGTTCTATCTAGACCTTTCTGTACCTTCGTCACCAGGACTGCTCCTGGCAGCTACTAGTACCTTTTTTAAAGTTATTGCCCAAGACATTTGGATCACACACACACACACATACACACACACACACACACACATACCACCCCTCCTGACCTCACTCTCTTGGCATCCATGAGGTCATTGAAGACCACCTGCGGAGACCTTGTAGGGTCTTCGCTCTGCGTCTCGAGATGCGATGGAGGAACTCCTCGCAGGCGAGAGTGTGAAAAGTGACCTCAGTTAACCCCGGGATAAGTTTCAGCGTCCTCCCCCCCCGTCTGCTTTCACTCAGAAGACCCTCGCAACATGGCCGCCCGCCGCAGACATTTTTTGCAGCGTAACTCTACTCTGTGTACTCAAATTGAGTTCTTGAGTGTGTGGCTATACATAATGTATATCATTTTAATATACATATTTATATGAAGTCAATTGTTCTCAGAAACTACTCCATCATCTGTCATCGCCACTTACTGTTCCTCCCTTAAAAGGAGCCCAGTGGTCGGAGCACGGGGGGGACTTTTAGTTTGAAGGCTTGGCGACTCAGTCGGTTGTAACTGTGTGTGCAATATGTCCACAAATCTGTTTCCAATACGGCGTTATTGCTTTTATTGGGCGCGGAATTTGTATACGCTGACAGGTTTACGACGGCAAACTAAAAATGCTATTTGAGAGCCGTTATGAAAAGCTCATCATAATATCACAGCGATGTTGGTCAACTGGTCGGGTTGGTTAAGGATATGTCAGTACAAGTCAACATAACGAGTTCACATCGCTGTAGTGCCGCCCGTCGAAGCCCAAGAGGAGATAACCGACTCCCAGATGATGTCGAGTGTATCGCCGCATGATGTAGTCGCCCCGCCCGCGCCCGGCTGACCGAGGCCTCCCCCGATGAAGTTCCCCTGTAAAAAAAGTCACACAACGTTTCCCTCCGTGTTCGAGCCGCGCGAGATGAAAGGGACGGAAAATCAAATGAAGAAAGGCTGACGAGAATTGATGACATGGTTAACTTTAAAGAGGGAACATTCTCCTTGGGTGTGGGCATTAAAAAAAAAAAGGCGCATGTGTTGCGAGTGAGGGAGCACATTTTAGCCCGTAATAACAAACATCAAACGGCGTCCCATAAGGGGAAGAAAAAGCGACGGTCTCAATATTTAATAAAAAAAATAAATAAATAAAAAAGCTTCCTCACATACTTTTCCCAGCGGTGTGTGTGTGTGTGTGTGTGTGTGTGTGTGTGTGTGCGTGTGTGTGTGTAATTGTACTCGTGTCCGTGTGTTTGCGTGTTTATGTCTGTGTGTATGCGTGCGTCTCCTCGGTATGTGGTTCTGTGGGGGCGGGTGTTGGGTTGTTTTTGTTTTTTGTGTGTGTGGTTGTGTTGGCTTGGTTGGTGTGGTTGGGGGGGGGGGGGGGGGGGTCCGCACGGGTAGGCGGGACCTTTTGCCGGCTGCTCCTTCCCAGCTCCTGATTGGTCCGCCGCCGCAGTGTCATCTGTCCCGGTGCTGCTTGTGCAATCCAGTGCTCAGGAATGTGAACGTTTTCTTTTTTTTTTGGTGGGTTTTTTTGGCTCCCATCAACAACAGTAAAAAAAAAAAAAAAGGAGGTCAAAAGCTGCGTGACCAGCAGCCGACCAGCGCAGACATTCAAACGGACTTTCGATATAAAGTGTGAATTGGCTTTCTTTTCTTCTTCTTTTTTCCCGCACTTTTACAAAAACCAGCAGTCGAGTATTCGCTGAGATTTTGTATTTCTTGCATCCTATACTGTATATGACGGCTCTCATCTTTTTTTCATCCCACGTGTGCTTTCATCGACGGCGCGGCGGCGTCATGTGGGAAGCGTGTTTTTACAGTATAACATCACGTAGACGAAGCAAGAAGCGACGTTATGTTCACGCCCCGGTCGCCGTGGCGCTGTGTAATCTCTCTTTGTCCCTTATCTCACTCTCTTCATTGTTTTATCCCCCCAGTACTTATACAACAAATGTCTATCCCTGTCAATTTTGTCATTCCCACCGCCCCCCCCCCCCACACACACACACACACACACACACACTCGTGTTTCAACACTTAGATGACGTTTAAATGAAATGTTTGTTGAAGTGAAAGTATTGTCTTTGTTTACAGGTTCGTGTTCGCTTACAGTGATTACGTTTTTGAGGTAATTTTGTCAAGGTCGAATTTTCCATGCCCCCCCCCCCCCAACCCCCCCCCCCCTTTCTCTCATTCTCTCTCTCTGTGTCTCTCCCAAAAATATCTCCATCTCTACCTCCACATCTGTTGTTTTTCTGTTCTCTCTGATAAACTTCCACTTCCTCACCCATTATCTCCTCGCTTCGCCTGAGAAGATGATATTTTCTGCAGTCAGTGGGCCCGGCGCTGTTATGCAAGCGGCCGTTTGCCTGACGCCAAAGAATGTTCTTGTTCCGTTCGGCCGGTCGATGGGTTTGGGAGGGAGGCGGAGGAAAGCAGAATAAGAGTTGGAGTTGTCTCACGTTTGGACTTGGACACGATGGGCCCCATAATGCCTCTTCTGTTTTGTTGCTCATTATTTTTTTTTGCATTTAAATGCCAGCGACTTCAAATAGTGCTAGGAAGAGTCGAGCGCAATGGCTAATATAACGGCGGCGCACGTACAATTAATGGACTTGGCAGAATAGTTTCTTTATTTATTTTATTTATTGGACCAATCGTAGGAATTGCGACGTCTTCGGAGGTCTTCGGGTTGCTTTTTGGCCTCGTAAAGCGACGCCGCTCCACTGCAGACATCCTTGCAATCCCGGCCAAAGCCTAATTGCTCTGGGGGTCGATGATTGAAACTCAGTGTTGGGGAAAACGCAGGGCGTCTGGCGTGTCACGGACGGCTCCATACATTATCAGTAAGTAAAGTTTAAAGCACAGGAAGAGAGGCCGGCTATTAATGAAGTTGTTGAGCTGGCAGGTTAATCGCTGCTCTTCGTCAGCGGCTGCGTTAAAACGGCCTTCATAGACGACTTTGAGTGTGTTGGCTCAGCGCCGACCAGAGACCTTAAAACAACTAGAGCTGGCCTAGTAAAGTCGGCTGCCAAGTGGGGTGTGTGTGTGTGTGTGTGTGCGTGTGTGTGTGTGGGTGTGTGTGTATGTATAGGCCTATATGTTAAAAACAAGTCTTGTTGTGTTATTGTATTCAATCGTATTTAAACACCATTTTGTTATTTATGTATTGATCTGTAGACCATGTTTGGGGAACTTTTGCTTACGAATGGCAGAAGTTTATGCACCTTTTGGTGGACTTGAATTGCAAGATTTCACGTTGTCTATATTTATATTATAAGTTGTTTAGTGTTTCACAAATCATTTTGTCTATACACTTATATTATATTATAATGACAGTTGATTAAAAGTAGAAACACTTCCTTAAAGGAAAATTAAACCCTAAACTTATTTGAGATGAAAAGTGATGTAGTGGGTTACATAGTACTGCTATGCATTGATCCTGGTCCAAATCTCCACTTAAATGCACAACTTAAAAATACATGTAGGATAAGATGTAAATATGGACTCAAATTGCCCTCTATGGGTTAAATGCACGCTATTGCATGAGTTACCTGTTACCTGGGAGTTACCTGTACTCAAGAAAACGAGTACTCATCAAGCAAATCATGAACAATTACAAAAATATTGTAATCAAAAATCATTTTGTAGTCATTTTCTGGCAAAAAAATAAGCAAAATGCCTACAAAATGAATAGTTGAGTACTGGTTTAGATTTGGACTGTATATTCGGCTGTCAATGTTGGCGTATTTCTAGCATTCCTGGTAGCAAGTGGAGACGGTGAAGGCCTGAACAGCATTATAAAAGAAATGAAAATGAAATGAAAAAGTGTCCAGCAGAAGTCGGCAACAACACATTTTTAAAAAAATGTGATAATGGATGCTGGGAACTAGCTCAAACAGGAGGGGGGTTTCCCTTTTAATAAGGGCCCATGTGTGGACGTTATGACACAACAAAACCTGAATAATATGATAAACCTCTTGAAGTCTGGTTCCTTCCTGACCACACGTACAGAAGAACTGGCACTAGCGCGCTCCCTTCTGCATGGTTGTACTCGCTGTGGTCTCTTTTGGTCTACATGTTACTTATTGCGATGCTTATCGCAAATTACCCTTTTAATCCAACATTCTGAGTCAGAGACACACACACACACACACACACACACACACACACGCACCCACTTAGAAGAGTGTGTCACAGTTAATACAGTCCAATGCACTCTGCCGCCCTCTTGCATGTCATCCATATTGATGAGCCATTGGCCAGAAGAGCTTGCAGTCCAATAGTGCGGCCCATGTGAAATGGCTTGGATAAGTACACTGGCTGTGATGAATGCCCTTGCTGGACGTTTCCGTTTGGCCCGGCTGGCTGTCAATCAATCAATCAATCAATCAATCAATCAATCAAAACACTTTATTTGTCCCCGAGGGACAATTTGGCAATGTAGAGTGGTGCAGTTAGCAAGTAACACAATAAACCTAATACTTAAAATGCAAAAAATACAGTAACACAAAATAAAATTAATATAGTACTTCAAATGCAAAAATAAACAAAATGCAACAATAAGATGCTGTACACATTATGATAATAATCAGAATGATAGGATGATAATATGTAAAAGTTTAACGCAGTATACACAGTATATACGTACTGATAGGTAGCTATATAAATGCATGGTCATTCTATGAACATGGATAGCAGTATCTGTCCAAGCCATGCTAAAGTCAGAGAGTGTGTGTGTGTGTGTGTGTGTGTGCGCGCGCGTTAAACCTGTGGACCTCGCCAATGATTTTCAGAAATTGCAGTCGCATTCTCCCGTGGTTGGTCATCGACGTTTGGTATTTAACATTAGGATGCATCAGTGGCTGCATTGATCAGGATTATAGTCGCTCACAGTAACTAAATGGACTCCCTCTCCCCATTTGTCTTTTTTTGTCCTGACTCCAGTGAAGTGGGACATGTATTTATGTCTCGTTAGGTGGAATCGGTCGGTATAACAAAGAAGAATTGCATATTTCCAAGGGATTCAAATTTTTGAGGTATAACCATAAACCAACGGCTGAACTCCATTATCATGAAATCAATGTTTCGGTTCAGTGCGCGGTCAGTCATACTTAGAGTAATGGGCTGAATATGGATTCACTGAAACTCGTGCTGCTGCCCCTCTTTTGTGTTGCGTAACACTGTTGAATATTGATGGACATAAAATGCTATTTAAAATAATCTCGGGTAAAGAAGGTTTACACCACTTTGTATTCACGTGTAGGCTATCTTGAAAAAGTTCGACGCAGGTTTTCTCACAGTTCTAGTCTCCCCATACATTTACCATTTTAGAAGTGAATGGATGCGTTTCTCGCTAATGGATTCGGCATTTAAGGCTTTAAATGTAATCCTCCTGGCTCGCACCCACAGATCAATATGTGTGAACATCACCCAAATCCTCCTCCTTCAACGTGAAGACCAAACTGAAGATCTTATCGGTGATTTGGGCTCGGATGCGGCTCCATAACAACAATAGAGATGCTGACGCTTGTGGACAGGTGTTTTATTTGAACCGTTTCTGTTGTGTCGTTTATAATTTATAGTGTGCTTTGGACCCGTTATGGAGACATTCCCGTATGTGCAGACCTTGAGAGTGAGCCTGGCAGCCGGTTTTACTGTTTACCGGGGAAAACCGTTTTCCCAGATACCGGCAGATTTTTGAAACAGAAACCACCTTTTCCCCTTTTTTTTAGTTTCCGCGCGTTCATTTTTGTTTTCTCTCCCCACGTCGAAGGATGTCGCACAACATTATGGCGCTCGCTCGGACATGAACGCAGCGAAAACATAAATACAAGTGTCCTGTATCATTGTTGCCATGGCTTCAGGACCTGGCTATGGGTGTCCTTGTGCACAGGACGTGCACCAAACCCTGACCCCTGACTTCACTTCCTATAGACAGCAGGTCCACTCCCAAGCTGCTAGCCTGCTGCTAACCTGCTTGATGCTTTTAATAAGTAAGATCATAACCGTAGTACAGGTATTTTTTAATAAGTAAGATCATAACCATAGTACAGGTATTTATTAATAAGTAAGATCATAACCATAGTACAGGTATTTTTTAATAAGTAAGATCATAACCGTAGTACAGGTATTTATTAATAAGTAAGATCATAACCATAGTACAGGTATTTATGTAACGGATACAGACGACACGTCGGTGTAAAACTAATCGAATCTAAGTTTCCAGTTTTTCCCTCCAGTTCCTCTTTCACGGTCTCTGTTTGTTGCGATTGCATAAATATTGCAATTATGTAAATAGTGCGACGACGTGATATGAATGTTTTTAGTTGTTGTGTGGTTTTATGTGTTCAGCGGCTAACGTACACTTTGAGCTCTACAGGTCCTTTGTTGTGTTTTTAAACAAACTCAACGGGAACAGAACGGGCGGATGCGCTACAGCGCCATCTGTAGGAGGACGGCACCACTCATTCGCAATGTAAAGATTCAATTCTGGTTTATTTTTAGTTATTTCAGTTAAGTTAAGATTTTTAAGTCAACCCGACGAATTGTATTTGATGACGCAATCTTCAACATGGTTTCCAATACAGAGCGTGAAACTCGTGTTGTGTTGCACAGAGTTTCATTTTCAACTCTCGTCCCTAGTGGAGGCAAATAATCGTGATACACGCGTGAGTCAAACTTTTGGGATTTTGTATGTGGTTGCGGAGGATAGGAGGTGAGGAGCCGCGGCGCCGTGAATGTGCAGATTAGTTTTGGGTACTCGGAGTCCCATTGAGCTGCCCATGAATCACTTCATGATGGGCCACCTGTTGGCTTGGGTGACTCCATTCCAGCCTCATTGGAAATCTGATAAGCCTGATGTCTGGGCCAAGCCCTTCCCCGGTGTCTTTTGGATGTGATCGTCGAAAATGTGGAAAAACAAGTTTCAGGCTTTGGTTCTGGTTATTAACCCGTTTATCGCATAATGTCCCCCCTCTGAATCGAGGTCAAGACAGGCAGGCAGGCAGGCAGATGGACGTGCGGACAGACACGGACCGACACAGACGGCCACAACTATCCCACCGCAGTCGGACGGCTCGATACTCAGTTTAATGAACTAGGGGTGTGTGTGTGTGTGTGTGTGTGTGTGTGTGTGTGTGTGTGTGTGTGTGTGTGTGTGTGGTGCACATGTGATTCCCAGGCTAGCTGACTAACGTACTGGCGGATAAACACGAGCCGACACGCCGAGCGTCTGCCTATAACCGACACCACATGCCTTATCTTGCTGGGAAGCTCGCACTTTCATGGGAGGGACATAACCGCTTTATTACCGTTTCTGTTGTGATCACTTAAATAGTTATGTCCACCTGTAAAGTCATATTATATGATGACGTATTGCAATCATTTAGAATAGTACTGCAGTAGTATTTAGTCATATATCTATATATATAGTCATATATAAATATCGTTTGCGGAGACCAAAACCGTGACACTGCATAACTCAACGCTAAATATCAATCAGCTGGCGGAAGGCGAAGGTCTCAAACATGAAGCACATCCTCCTGAGCCAGGAACCCGTCCTGCACCACCCCTGGTCTGGTGTGCTGCTGGCTGCAGCAGCAGGTGTGGTGTTCAAACACTGCCTGGCACAACAGCACGCCATCACATGCCCCCCCCTCCCCCCCCCCCTGCTTCCCCAGACCAGGAGCAGATGGGGCTCACCCCCCCCTGGGGCCTCGTAGGGGGTAGTGGTCTATGTTGTGTCCCAGATAAACTGGACACACTGCAGGTACCACCGCCGCCGCCGTTGTTGTGACCTCTCCCTCTCGCTCTTGCTCGCTCTCTCTCTCTCTCGCTCTCTCGCTCTCTCTCTCTCGCTCTCTCTCTCTCGCTCTCTCTCCCACAGTGTGGGTGGAGCTAAGGGACTCCTGGAGCGCTCTGGTGTATTAGGCATTTGTTGTATGGCTTTGCTTGGATTAAAAAGACATTTCTTGGATTATAGTTTTATTATTTTTGTTATATTTCGGCGGTGGCGGCGGTGTAGTTGCGGTGTATGTCGTCATTCACTTGTACAGCGGGAGGCGGTGGAGAGGGCGGGGCTAACAGTGGAATTGAGGCACATCTGGAGCACTCAGAACGACGTTCCCGTCCATCGGATACCAGATTTTGGAAAAAAAAGAGGGTTTGTTAGTTTCTTGGATGAGTTATGTATTTTTTTTGAATCAGTGCGTGGCGGTGGTGGGATTGTTGTGGTGTTGTTGTTGTCATCGAAGGAGGAACGCCACGCGGGTGCCTGTGGGCCACCCCACAAATCATCACCCGTCGCCCCGGCCTGCCAGACGCAGCTCAGAGATACTTGATGGAGCAGCCAAGTTTTATATTGTGCACAGACACATTTATATACACACGTGCACGCACACGCACACACACACACACATACAGACGCACGCATGCACACATATTTATACATGCAGGCACACACACACACACACATGCAGAACCTGTTAAAGGTATTCATATTTCACTGAAAATTATGAGGTAGGAAGTAATAGTTTGTCCTGACATCGGTTCACACACTGATCCAGCATTTACTGTCCCTTCTGAACCACGGACGCTAAAGAAGAAGAAGTTTTTAAAATCCAAAAATAGTTGTGGCGTTATGGACGCATACCTGCGGTGCGATAGTGTGAGATGTTTGGACACGGTTTTATAACCGTGTCTCGCCGCCGCATTACTAATGTACTCTCGCTGAAGGTGTTGCTGCTCCTCTGTGTGACCAGAATGAAGACGGTCTGGCTTGTTGTTGTGCTTTCATTTGTTATATTTATAGTTATGGATGTATTTATTATATTTTAGTGATATTGTTTTCCCGCTGTTGCGTTAGTAAGAAGCCTTGAACCAATCCAGAATTTGAAAAAGGAAACCCACGTTCCCAAAAGCAAAAGGGTGTTATTCAATAATAAACACTTCTATAAATGCAAATGTGATCCATAAATATGGATTTGGTAAATCCATAAGAATGGTAATCGCAGCGTGGAGGCTGATTATTTGGACAAATATCCAGCAGGGTTCCCAGAGTACCCGGCATTATGGAAGCGTCCTAAATATCTGGAGGAGAAAGCGGATATTTCAAATGCATAAATATCGCATGCCTTTGTTCTCTTGTTTATTTAAAGGATTGTAATTAGCGATGTGTAAGGACTAGCACACTGCTTGTTTATTTCTATGTCTTGCAGTAGTGAAATTAGCATCGCTGTGTCCTTTCCCACATGAGCGGCTGTTGCGTAATCTTGGTGACATAAAGCTGTTGATAGCGGGTCCTATTATTTAGCTGGAGGTCACGAATGCCTATCTTTGAAATCATAAATCAAAAGCATGCATCAGAATAGAAAGGCCACTTCACTCTTGTGATGTGTTTATAGGAAGGTGATTACATCATTTAATTCATTGTTTTTCCTCCAGGCCAGTGTTGAACAGGCTGCATGAGTGATGGAGAAGTTGTTGACTCGTTATGTTCTTGGATTAGATGGTGCAAAGCCCTTCCCCTAGCAACCGTACCGTCGCCGCCGTGCCCTTGGCCAGAAGATAAAACTGCATCCATCTCTCGACAAATGTGTTGTTTGTTTTTTTTTGAAAGATTATATTGGCCTATTGTATGTGGAGTGGACGCTTAGGTAAAAACAATGCCTCTAACCACGTACTGAAGCACTCTTACACTCTGTAATTCAGTTAGTTTATTTGTTTTATATTCAGGCAAAAATATATTTAAGGATATATTTTCCTCTGGTTTCTCAAGTGTATTCAACATGATGTTTAAAGCTAAAAGTTAATGTGTAATGTATTCAAAATGGATGGAACCAGAATTGGTGGTTTTTTCAAGTGGCTTCCCTGAACATTGTGGGTAAAATTCACGAGTCTGGAAGTGCACTTTGTCTTTGTCTTTCTGCCAAAATGCTCCACTAACTGAAAATTGTGTTTTTTTGTGGAGCGCATTGCAAATTTAACATTTGCATAAATGCATTGGATGTGTTCAAACAAGCGTCTTATCTGTCTTGAATTGTCACAACAAGCACATTGTTGTTCTCCACCAATGCTCACCATCTTTGATTTTCTTCTCTTCCCCTTGGAAGAAGCCTTTGGATGACGTTTTGTGGTCTCGACACAAAAACAAAGTCCTAAATCTCATTCCTGATCTGTCTTTAAGCCGTCACTCGGAGAACAGAAACCTGGAATTGGGAAATAGTTTTGAGTTGTTGTTGTGGTGACAGAGGAAAACACTGCAGGTTTATGTCCCCAGTCCTCCTCCAGCTGTTGAAGGAGGTTGGGGAGCGCTCCAGCAGAAACCAGCGGCTGGTTAGAGGCCTTCCAGCCAGCCTGCAAGTCAAGGTGGTTAAGTAGTGGTTCTGCAGCACCTCAAAGATAAGTAAGGAGATTATATAAGTAAGATATAATGTACAGCGAGCCGGTCATCATAAGTAAGGGGATAAGTAAGATATAATGTACAGCGAGCCGGTCATCATAAGTAAGGGGATAAGTAAGGTATACTGTAATGTACAGCGAGCCGGTCATCATAAGTAAGGGGATAAGTAAGATATAATGTACGGCTCGCTGTTCATTATCCTGCTTATTATCACTGCTACCTGCAGAAAAGAAATGAATAGTTTGACACAAAATACAACGACAAAGATTTTGATGATTTAAAAATGATTTTATTGCTTCCACTAAAAACGACAGTCCGTTAGATACTACAGTTGGAAATAGTGTCCATAGCAACGGTCTGTTATTTATAGAAGCGGTCTGTTATTTATAGCAGCGGCCTGCTATTCAGAAATAAGACTAGAATGCCGTAATTGACCAATCAGAATCGAGTATTCAACAAAGCTATGTAATAATCAATGATAATGATGATAATCAAACATATATAAATGTGCAGGGAAGGTGTGCCTACGTGTTTAGAGCACTTCCTGTTTGCTTTGATTGACTTGTGTTGATTCACCTCAACCCCACCCCGCCGAGGAGGTGTGGCGCCGTTATCAGGGGAAAGCGTTCACAAACGCACGTATGACATCACCCGTCGTACGCCAACATTCGCTCATCACATCACTCATCCGAATAGCGTCGGCCATTGGTTTCCTGTCAGGATGCGGCTGGTCCGGTGCCGCAGGATAAATTGTCCTCCGTCCTGTGGCTTCGGCCGAAGGGAGTTCCCGGGGCGGCCCAGGGTCCTTCTGCCCGGGATCTCAGCCCTTTGGTGACCCTGGCGGTGGATGGAGAGGCTCACAGGCTCCCGGGCTCATCGTCCCACACCTCCCCCGCGTCGGCGAAGATGATGTTTCTGCCGAGTCATGGCCCCCACTGTCATCTGTAGGGTGTATATTACCGGATAGAAGGAGGAACATTTTTCACCCTAAAGAATCCAGTAGCCAATGTACTGGAACGGTGTAGTACAAAGGGGATATGCACCAGATGTGTCAAATGGAAAACATACTTGCAGTCCTCCCACACTCACTTGTCTATTATTATTATTATTATTTAAAAAAATAAACAAAGAAAATGTTTGTCACATAAGCACACTTGCTTTATATTAAACCAAAAAAAAGCTTTTGTACTTCTTTGAAGTGTTTCTGAGTGGTTTAGTGTTGGCGAGTTCATCCTCTGTTCACTTTCTTCTTAGCTGACATTCTTTGGTGTGTGTGTGTTCTTGGTCAACAGTTGGCTCTTGATCAAACAAACTCGTTCACACGTTCTTGCTCTTTCTCTTTTGTTCATTTTTGAAACTTTGGGAGATTAATCTTTGGTCTTCACCATGTTGTTTCACTTGATCCCTCTGTTATGTTTTTTTCAAATTGCGTCCGTGTCTTGAGAGCCGTTCTATGTTTAAATTACCCAGCAGACTGGGAGATGGAGAAATGTGCCAATTTGAATTTCCCAACTCACACTAAAGTATTCCTTTGTAACAACCGATCAGAACATTGTCAACTAAATACGCTAAATATTAAACACAAACAAATATTTCAAATGGACATTTGAAGGACCTCTTCTCTCTGACAGACATGTTGGTTGGCCCCCAGTGCTAGCAGACCAGCTGCAAACTAGAGAAATACTGCCACCTAATGGAAATATAGGAGAACTTCTCTTCTCTCTTGTTTACACATTTTTTCTCCCTGTATTGTCTTTGTATGCCATTTTTATGTATGCAGTATGTCTGTTTGTGTATGTGAATCAATAAATTGAGTATTTAAATATATTGTTCATCCATAGTTGTACTAAATATGTTTTTTGTTGTTGTTGTTCATGTTGTTTCAGGTCCAGGGACCATTGTACGAGAGGACTGGGGCAGTAGAGCGCCATCCAGAGTCGCTGTTCTGTTTCCGAGTCCATTCCAGTGACCTGTGGCTCCATGGAGGGATTTCCTGTCCACTGACTCTGCCCTCCTCACCGCCTCTGCAGCCATGTCAGCCTGCGGCACCTTCACGGAGCACGTGTGGAAGCCGGGCGAGTGCAAGAACTGCTTCAAGCCCAAGAGCCTGCACCGTCTACAGCCTCAGCACAGCGCGGGGAAGGCCCAGTCCGAGCACAGGCTTCCACCTCCACAACAGCAGCATCAGCAGCAGCAGAACCAGAACCAGCCTTCCTTGGCAGCCAGACCCAACCCGGACCTCATCAACGCCCCCCAGAGGCCCGGCAGCGTCTCCGCTCGCGCCGGTCACTTCCGTCCCCCGGTGGCCAAGAAGCCCACCATCGCCGTCAAGCCCACCATGATGCTGCCGTGCGCCTCCACGGATCTGGATCCAGAGGGCAACCACCACCACCACCACCACCACCAGCGTCCCCCCAGCGCAGGGGAGCAGGGCAAGACGTCAGCCTTCACGGTCTGGAACCGCAATGGGCTGAATCGCAAGAGGCCTGCTGGGCTGAACAACAACAATGAAGGAGAGGATGGAGGAGGAGGGGGAGGAGTGGGAGGGGGAGGAGGAGGAGGAGGAGGAGGAAGAGGTGAGGAGATAGAGGGTTATGGGCCGCTCAGCCCCCTGGCGCCGGCTGGGAACAACAACAGCGGACTCACCGATGTTCTCAAAGAGATCGTCGGCCTGGGCCCCGGCCCTAGCCTCTGTCCCCTGTCCGGCTCCAGGGACCTTTTCTTCGGACGCATAAATACCTCATACCGGCGGTCCCTCGAGAGAGGTCTTCCGGCCGCCAGCTGCTTGGCCATGGGTCAGAGCGGCGGAAGCACCGGGTCCGGGCAGAAAAGGGTCTCCCTCAACAACAGCGCCGAGATCATCAGCGCCGAGGGCGGTCGCTTCTGCTATCCCGAGTTCTCCAGCGACGGCGAAGAGGACGAGGAAGATGACGAGGAAGAGGAGGACAGCGAAGAAGACGACGACGACGACGAAGACGACGACGAGGAACACGAAAGTTGGGACGAAAGCGACGAGGAGCTGCTGGCCATGGAGATCCGCATGCGGGGTCAACCGCGGTTCTCCATCTTCCGCGCCGCCACCTTGTCGCCGGTGCATTTCGCCGCCGGGAAAAAGTGGAACACCGTGCCGCTGCGCAACCGCTCGCTGCAGAGGATATGCGCCGTGGACTACGACGATAGCTACGACGAGATCCTCAATGGCTACCCGTCTATAGACTCCAACGGAGCTCTGATGCCCTATGGACAAAGTGACATGCTAGGCAGTGGCTTCATCTCCAATTCAGAATCTACCACTTCACCCGAATCCTCCTCGTCGCTTCCGGGGGATTCCCGCACGGCCTCCAGCAGTGGAAGCAGCGCCCCCTGTGGTCTTAGAAACGGCGTGCTGTCTCCCTCTGCCGCTAAAGCTCCCAACAAGCCCTGCACTTTTGAAACTAAGATGGCGCCCGATCCCAGGACGCCGCCGCCGCAGAGTCCGGCGAGGGTGACGGAAACGCACACGGCCGTGCTCGCCATTCGGTTAGAGGAGCAGAGCGGTAAGGAAGGTGCGCCGATGCCTCAGGCGCAGCCAGGTCAACCGGTCACGATTAGTTTTAGTCCCACAGAGGAGCAGCCTAAGCCTTACCGGGTCGTCAACCTAGAGAAATCTCTTATTTGTAAGCCCTACACTGTAGTAGATGTTTCTGCATCCATGACGAGCAAAGACGAGCAGATCCCTGACCCGAAAACCAAAGGCCCCGGGAGCCCTGCTGTGTTCCCTGGCTCTCCGTTGGGTCAGCCTCTGTCTCCATCCTTCCCCATGTTCCCATCTTCCCCTGCTTCCCCGACGACGCCCACGTCTGCAGTATTGCCCGTGAACTCACGCAGGAAAGCCGGCGGGAGCATCCGCTACCAAGAAGTGTGGACGTCCAGCACTAGCCCGCGCCAAAAGATCGCCAAAATAGATCTCGGACCGGGGAGCGCGCACGGCCCGGCGATCCCCCCTCGGCACTGCAGTCACAAATCGGCTCCCACGTCCCCCATCTCCGGGCTGTCTTCCTCCCACACCGTACCTGTGAAATCTCCCAACCTGTCGGAAATCAAGTTCAATAGCTTTAACAACGCCGGGATGCCCCCGTTTCCCATTATCATCCGCGACGAGCCGGCCTACGCGCGCAGTTCCAAAAATGCTGTCAAGGTACCCATTGTCATCAACCCAAGCGCCTATGACAATTTGGAGGTCTACAAGAGCTTCCTGGGACTCAGTGGGGAGTTGCCACCGCCAAAAGGCGCCGGCAGTAGAGTGACCAGCCATACCTACGAAGAGATCGGGTCTTCTGAGAGCGTCCAGTTCGGCTCAACGGATAAAACGCTCTCCGGCAAAGGAACCTCTGAAAGAGCGGCCGCCGAGGAGCCGAAAGCTCAGCCTGAGGCGGCCCCCAAGATGATCATGATGAACATTCAACCTAGAACCACTTGTACAGATTCTAGCACTGTGGGTGCAAGCACTGTAATGAGCACCGCTCCCGGTGCCATCTCCTCTCCCACTAGCCCAATAAAAGCTCCCGGTTCTCTCACCTGTACTGCAAGCCTACAGAAGAGCTGCACTATCGTTACTGCGGTGGCACAGTCCGGCCAAAGGAGCGGCGAGTCGTCCGCCAGCAGGCAGGTCAACACAGACCTGTTTGTATCCTTCGGGGTCGGGTCGAGCCATCGCGAGGAGGCCAGCGCCGTGCTTTCCCAGATCGTGGCCTCCATTCAACCGCCTCAGTCCCCTCCGGAGTCTCCCTCGGAAAAGTCTAAAACCTTCAGCTCCGAGGAGCTTTACGCTATCCCACCCGACGCCAAGGAGAGTCTCACCCGGCCCAAGTCCCTCTTCTCGTCCCCCGACGGCGGTCTTTCCAAGCCCAAAAAGGAGACGCCTTCGAGGGTGCTGCCTAAATCCCACAGCGCCTCTGCGGCCGTGCCGCTCTCCAGCCCGGTCAAGACGGAGCCCAGCGCCCCCTTCCCCCCGCCCAGGTCCACGTCCTCCCCTTACCACGCCACCAACATCCTCCA
Source organism: Merluccius productus (assembly GCA_027122695.1). Lineage (NCBI taxonomy): Eukaryota > Metazoa > Chordata > Actinopteri > Gadiformes > Merlucciidae > Merluccius > Merluccius productus. The sequence continues at coordinate 3,667,015 of JAOPJI010000142.1, forward strand.
GAGACATTTTGGAAACTGGAGCAAATCCAGCGCCTCCGGTTCCCCCACGCGGCCCGGCGACGGGGAGGCCAGTCCGGGCGCCGGGGACGGCGGGAGGCGGGCCGCGAACGAAAGCACAAAACCCAAACGCTGGATCTCCTTCAAGAGCTTCTTCCGCCGGCGGAAGGACGAAGACGAGCAGAAGGAGAAGGCGGAGAAAGAGAAGGAGAAAGGTAAGCTGGTGGGTCTGGACGGCACCGTCATCCACATGCTGCCGCCGCCGCCCATCCAGCGCCACCACTGGTTCGCCGAGGCCAAGCCCGAAGACCCCAGCCAGAAGCCCACCATCATTTTCACGTACAAGCCGGACGGCGCTCTGCACGACGGCGAGGGGGAGGTACGCGCGGAGACGGACAGCAGGGAAATCGCGACGTTGACGCCGGAGGGGAGCAAGGACCCCACGCTGGGGTCGACCCAGCGGGGAACGCCGTCGCCGCACAGCTCGGGGGACGACATCATCAACGAGGTCATCAGGTAAATCCAGCAGCACCCGTCGTGTTTCTGTCGGTACCTCTTGTAGTGTGTGTGTGTGTGTGTGTATGTGTGTGTGTGTGTGTGTGTGTGTGCGTGTGTGTGGTGCTACATCTTTGATGTGTAATTCTGTATAAATGGTGATCGGTTTTTAAATGAGTCTTTTAGAGCTTATGATAGCTAATCATTTCTAATCGTCTAATATTCATTAGCAGCCATTATTCAGCGTACCGCTCCAAAGGAATACATAGCAACTAGGGCTGGGTATCACCACTGATTTCCTGAATCGATTCGATTCCGATTCACAAGGTCCGGAATCGATTTAATCTCCGATTCGATTCGATTCAATATCGATTCGGTTAGGGATATTTCAGTTACAATACCAATTTTGCTTGGATATGGAATAGATTCTCATAGAACTTCACGCATCCACGGGAAAATGCATATATTAAAAAAATAAAAAAAATAAAAAAATAAAAAAGATCGATCCTGGGATTTTATTAATCGATATCGGAACATTCAAATGAAGATCGATTTAAATCAGAAAATCGATTATTTGAACCCAGCCCTAATGGCAACGGTAGCAGAGGACGCGATGTGGCGGGAGCTAACTAGTAGCCGAGAATCGTCATAAAATAATAACACTGATAAGAGGGGGAGGTTGTCGATAGACTAGAGAGGTTAACGCATGCCTAGTAGGATTTCTTATTGAATGAAGTCGATGTTTGAGTGATATATGTGCCGCGTTCGAGGTGCGCCGCTGACTTCTACATCTGTTGGCTTTTTGAAAGCACTTTGAAAAAAAAAAAAATCCTATCAAAAGGACTCGTCCCATCGTCGTACTGTGATGGTACGGTGTGGAAATGCAGTAAACAGCCCATGTGAGACAGTTCAGTAGTTCTCGTTATCTCTCTGCTGGTATCTCTCAGTGCGATAAGGAGATAGGTGGGGTGCCAGCCGGCGGTATTCCCACCCGGTCTCCCGGGACTAAACATTTCCTTTGACAAATCTTCACAGGACGCGGCGCTGGGTTCCTCCTCCTCGTCATACCGAACCCTTCCTATACCCCAATGCTCGCTCTCGCTCTCTCTCTCTCTCTCTGAGTTGTCGGAGGAAGTCCTCCTCTCCCCTTCCGTGTGGCTTCTGATGTTTCCTCTCCTACCCGTCATCTGTCCTCCTTTCTTCACTGTTTCCGTTTTTGGTTTACTTTTTCAGAATGTGATAAGGTCGTCCTGGAGGGAGGGAGTGACTCACGCTCACCTTTTGAGCAAAGAAAAAATAATGAAATAATGTCTTCCCTGCATCAGAGCACAAATCTTTAAAACTGTTCTTTATCTACACTGAAGTGGTGTAAACATTCCTCCTCCTCCTCCTCCTCCTCCCCCCCCCTCAAGTGTTTCCTGAAATTAAAAGATTTCAACAAAGTAGTTCTTACACCCATGCCTACGTCCCACACACACACACACACACACACACACGCGCACACGCACACGCACACACACGCACACGCACACGCACACTTTTCCGAGAAAACAAAGTGCTGTTGTGCCACCATACACACACACATACACACACACAATTTCTTCCTCCTCGCCGATGTACAGTACACAGTCGATCCGATCGCACGTACACACCTTCAGTCAATTTCGATGCCCTTTTAATGCACGAGGCTCAGTATATTATTATTATTATGTATTTATTTATTTAATTTGCATTCAACTCTAGTGCGGCGCCATCTCGCCTGACGGTCTCTAGTGAGGGATCAGCGAAACCTTCCCGTTGATTCGCTCAGGCGAACGCCTCCTGTGTGTACTACTAGATCAACCGCCATCATTGTTGTCGTCCGTTTCTCCTTCTGACGAGGGGCCCGATAGAGAAGAGGGCCGCCTGACACACTCTGGCTCTGTGACTTTATTTCCTTTGTTTGTTCTCGGCCCCCCATAACGGCGTCCATCTCTCGTCGGCTCGACAGACCGAACAGCGAGGAAGGTGTCTCGGGGAAAACCTACAATCGTTTCTGAGGCTCCTTTGTCCTTCCAGGCAGGAGATAAGACGAGAGGAACGTCTTCCTTTCTTCATTGACCCGCTTTACTTCATGGAATCCAGCCTTCATCTCTCTATACTCTCTTTATACTCATTCATGCTGGTTTTGTTCTTTTCTCCCTCTTTTCCATTCGGTAGCACTTGCGGACTACAGCCTGGCAAGCCAGACCCACATCAGGAAGATGTCGGGTCTGGCGCTGCTCCATTGGCAGTGTGGGCGGGATAAACG
>JAOPJI010000142.1:3712104-3724310 GCA_027122695.1 Merluccius productus
TAAATAGTCCTGCCCCGACAAATTTAAGACCTTGAGTTACAGTATTTAAGACCAGCATATGACATTTTTAACGAATTGAAGTATATTAGCCTTAAATTTAGAAACATGAATTTAAGACTTTTTAAGACTTTTTAAGGATGCGCGGAAACCCTGTTGAATCTGAATTTTAGCTTTATTGGCCAAGCATGCTTTACACATGCCAAGGACTTCTGGTTTTTCAGGAGCTCTCCAATGCACACGACATGGGATACACAAAGTTATAATTGAAAAACGGTGATGTGCATCATGCCCGGTATCTAGAAGTGCACAGACGTCACGCAGGTGTTTCCTCTCTGCAGGAGCTGTCCTTGAGGGTGACGGTAGCGGAGAGCACGGAGGACGGCCGGGGGGAGAACGTCGGCCACGTGATCATCGGCCCCGAGGCCAGCGGCATGGGCATCACCCACTGGAACCAGATGCTCGCCACGCTGAGGAAGCCTGTGTCCATGTGGCACCCGTTACGCAGGACCTAAGTCCTTGCAAAAACTCTAGTATTCGCGAGCCCCCAAAGTCCTCATGAGCCCTACGCCCTCACACAGGCCCCGAGTCCTCCCGAGTCTATGAGTCCTCACGAGCCCTAAGTCTTCACAAGCCCTAAGTCTTCACAAGCCCTAAGTCTTCACACACCTTTAGTCTTCACAAGCCCTAAGTCTTCACAAACCTTTAGTCTTCACAAGCCCTAAGTCTTCACACACCTTTAGTCTTCACCAGCCCTAAGTCTTCACAAACCTTTAGTCTTCTCAAGCCCCAGGTCATCACAAATCCGAAGTTTTCACGAGCCCTGTGTCTTTGCAAACCCCAAATCCTCACAAGTCCTTAGTCATCACAAGCCCCCCCCCCTACAACCCTGAGCTCTTCAGCTGATTACACTCTGTGGTCCATTGTTCAAGTTCTCTCACTATCTCTCTTCAGGGACTGCAGAGCGCCGTGTGAATGTGGCTTGTCGTGTCGAAAGGGCAGCCCTGGATAGTTGGGCTTGTTTGTTATGTCTAAGTTAGCAATGTGACCCATCCGGGTCTGTTCCTCCTCCCTACCTCCTTACCTAGGTCTTGGTAACTTTGATTCTTCTTCTCCTCCTACTCCTCTCTTCGATGGGGTTGTGGATCGATACCCTCTCAGGAGGAGCCGAGACTCCTCTTTCCAAGAACTCAAAAGAGACATTGATAGTTGAATGTGTTTCTTTTTTTCCTTCCTCTTCCCACAAGTCAAAATAGCTATGACATTGAAGTGACTTTGGATTAAACAAGGAAATCGACGTGCTGTTATAACCCTCTGTGAGTTTGATGTGTGTTTGTATTTAGCTGTATAGAGAATGAACCGAAAGATTGAACAAAAGGATTGAAATATCTTTTTTCAGGAAACTACGTGTCTCATGGGACTGGTCCACTTATATTTATTAAGAGTTTCAGAACCGATGCCAGGATAGCGCTGTTGGATTGCTGTGTCATTCCTTATTGTGAGAGCGATGAATCGTGTGTGTTTTGATATGTTCCATATATTGTGCTTTTAAAAAAAAATCCAGGTAGTTTTATCCAGGTAAAATAAATTGTAATTTGTAGCACTTGTTACAGGGTGGCCAAATCAACGTATTCAGCATCGGTATATATATATGTATATATATATCACATTTCATTGTTTATTTGTAGCATAACTAATGCAATACAGGCAGCAGCGTGTATTTACATATGATTTGTACGTAACAATGTAAATAGTGTTTTATAATTTGTATTTTTTATTATTATAATTGATGTACTGATTACTTTATCTGCTAAATTTTCATTGGATTTTTCGTCATTACATTGAGCTATTGTTGTGTCATGAAATATATTCATATACATTTTAAAGGAATTATAACATCAGTGAAAATAAAATGCATTATTTAGCAACTAACAGGCATTACTTTTTGAAACCCTATGAAAGCAGCTTGAGGTGTTCGTCTTTTTAACGCGCAATTTGGAGGACGCTTTGATCCAAAGCGTCCGACAATACCGTGAGCGCAGACGTTGTTAGCATCGGTGGCTCCATTGGGAATCGAACCGCTGAACCCGGCAGTGTTGATGCCAGGACCATTGTATAGGGAGAATATTGCTTATGGCAAAACACACACCACTTTTTCCCTTTAGTGTACAAAATACTAATAAACTACACATCCTATGACACGCCCTGGTCACCTTCAAATAACTCAATCACATTGTGTTTTGAAATAGCATTGTGCAAGAGTACCGTTTTGTTGTGAGTTTTATACGACGTGTTACGTAACAATGACTAGCGTAGTGACTGCTACTTCCACTGACCATCGCCTTTTGAAATTTTGTTGGACGTTTTGTCATTCTTCACTTCACATCTACATCCACTTTCAAATTATAATCAAATTATAATCAACATCATTGTGGTCATCCGGTACCAATATTTGCCACTGTGCCAAATACTGAAGCAATATTTTAATTTACATTCATCATTTGCAATTGATGAACGAAACTGTACTCTATATTTGATCGTGCATGAAGCTATTTAGCACTTGATGTGAATGTGCCTCAAAAATAAAATAATTGTATTGTGTGAACGCTGTTTGAAATAAAAGCAATGCAACAGTAACTGACCGACTGCTTCATAATGTTTATTATATAACGGAGGACAATTAGGATTACCTCCATCCTTTTTTTCTTTTCTTTTACAGCTACAACGTAGTAAGTTGTCAGTAAGTTGTCAGCCCGTGAACCCGGTCCAAGTCAGAACCAGGAGTCTTCTGCTACCGGCCATCACTCCCACCTTGTGGGCCCCACACAAATCTGGACGCTTATGCTCCACTCTTATATCTGAACTGTGTCAAATAGACAGCTTTGCTCCCCTGGGGCCCCGACATTAAAGCTGCTCTAGGTCCCTTTGTATCGTCAAATAGGCCAAACTCGTCCCCATACTCTGTCAGGTATGAGTGAGTCGAGTGGTCTGTGAGAATATCTGGCGCTGGCGTCCGTCCCTGCTGCCTCTATAGGTGGCGAAATAGGAGATAAAACGTTTTTTACCGCTCCCTGTAGCCTGTGACCAATCAGGCGAGCTCTGAGGCTGTGGCCAATCAGGCAGGCTCTGAGGCTATGACCAATCAAGCAAGCTCTGAGGCTGTGACCAATCAGGCGAGCTCTGAGGCTGTGACCAATCAGGCGAGCTCTGAGGCCACTCCTACCTGTTGCTGCAGGTGTACGTGCAGCAGGACCGGGGGTCGGGTTTGGGGGTCGGTGTATTCATTCAAATCCATGCAAGGATGAACAGATTTATTGTTTTTGAATTCAAGCTAGCTCTTGGTCAACGAGCAAAAGTAACCTAGAGCATCTTTAACACATGTACCATATATGTATCTCCAGGCAGAGGATTGTGCTTCCTGAGCCCTACACTAGGGCTGGGCAATATATCGATATCGTGATATGAGAATCGATACCGTCTTAGATTTTGGATATCGTAATATCGTGATATGGCATAAGTGTTGACTTATCCTGGTTTTAAAGGCTGCATTACAGTGAAGATTTCAGTATTTAATTCACACAGGAGTATTCAAAAACAAGCTTTACCGTGCGGTTATTTTATATATTTATTAAATTACCAGAAAACATGCTTGATAGAGACTCGCCAGTGACTTGGGAAATCACTCGGAGGAGGAGGATTGTGTTTATGTGTCGACAAAAACTGGTGCAACCCGTTCCTCCGGACATTGAACTTTCAATCTTCGACCGTTTTATTTACCGAGAGAATTTCAAACGGATATTTGTAACACTTGTATATATATTCACTCGAAAGTCGCTTAGTAACTTTTACCAATATGTCACTTTTCCTACTAGGCACTTGAAATGTTTGGACCTTTGTTATGGTTCAATTGAGGGAGCGTACACAGATTTGTGCAGAGCTCCTCTTGGCACGTCCGATCACAATGTTGTTTATTCAGCTCCGATCTACAAACCGGTCCTGAAGAGACCAGAACCTGAGAGCCTGCTTGGTTCCGGTCCGGTCAGATGAGTCTATACTCAGTGTCTCCAGGTCTGTTTCAGCTGCAGACTGGGATTTATTTAAAGGTGTCCCCGCTCCGATTTGGACGAACCGACTGAGACTGTCTCTGCATATATCAACTTTTTTGTGAAAGATTTAGTAATCCCCCAAGAAATCAATTTCTATTTTTCATAATAATACACCATGATGGGTGTCTAAATCTGTTAAGAACATAATTACTCTGAGAAACATTAGTTTTAACCAGGGGGGGTGAGACTCGTCGTTGCAGGGAGTTGCAGAAGCAAGTTAAGAAGGACCTTAAACTTGCTGAACTTAATTCTAAGGCCAGAGTAGAAACCCTGCTGAGTCCTGGTAGCTCACGCCCAGCATGGGGGGGTGTGAGGTCTTGGATGGGCATGTGGTCTAAAGAAGTGTCCCATTCCCCTTGCTGGCAAGACTGACTCTGAACTTGCTAATGACCTGAACATTTTTTTATAATCGTTTTAATACTTGAATGATTTTAGCCATGGAACTGTCTGTGTATAGAAGTGCTTGCCCAGAGCAGAACGAGATGCGTGTCGATAGGGACGAGTTCTGTAAACTCTTCTTCAGTGAAGGAGTGAAGGAGAGAAAGTCCCGGTCCGGATAATATTGGCGGTCGACTTCTTAAGAGTTGTGCAGAACTGTTGTCTGACATTTTTTATTCCTTCATCTTCAACTCCGTAGGGTTCATCGTCTCTGGAAGGATTCAGTGATTGTACCCAAGATTAAAACACCAAAATAATTTAATGACTATTAGGCCTGTGGCACTTACTTCTCTTGGTATGAAAACCTTTGAGAAGATTATAAAATAGATTTTGGGTGTAACAAAATACAAAAAACTAAATTGGATCCACTCCAATTGGCTTATAGGGCCGGTAGGGGTGTTGAGGGTGACTTAATATGGTCCTGGATCACCTGGATGGTGCAAAGAATTTTGTACGCTTGCTTTTCTTCAACTTTTAACTTTATCCAATCTCACATTTTAGCAGATGGATTTACCAGCATCCACAACATCGACCCTGGACTAATACGTTGGCTGGTTGACTTTTTAACTGACAGGTCTCAAAAGGTGAGAAAGTAAATGGTGTTTTATCTGACGCGCTCTTATCTTCCATCGGCTCCCCCCAAGGGGTGTGTCCTCTCCTCTCATAACTGGTATTTGTTTTTATATACAAATGAGTGTCAGTGTTACTATGACGGCAGACATATAATCAAGTTCATTGTGTCCCTGCTCAGTAACGATGACATGAACCGTGGTGGTCCAGTGGTGGATGAATTTAGTGACTGGTGCAAACACTCCTTCTTGGACATAAATGTGTCTAAAACAAATGATAATTGACTTTAGGAAGAAGCCCCCCCACCTCCAGGACTTTTATCAGAAGCTCAGAAGTTTTAATGTTGACACGGTGTCAACATTAAAACATTCTCATTCTTGTTTTATTTAGTCTGTTTTAACCTTCGCTTTTATTTGCTGGTTTGGGTCACTTACCTTGAAAAACAGGAACAGGTTAGAAGGAATCGCAGATATTATCTTCCAAGATGCAGGAGCAACAGATTTAAAAACTCATTGGTCCCTGCTGCTATCGGCCTTTTAAATAACATGTAATTTTATATTTTCTGCGTAAATTGCTTGTGTGTTGTTTGAGTGGTGATGATGATTGTATTACTGCTAGCTGTGCAACAAATTGCCCCTCTGGGATAATAAAGATGACCTTACCTTACCTTACATTACACTACGAGTGGTGTAATGTAGTTCTACATCTGGCTGTAGCTTGTCTGGTGTTTATGTTGGACAGCAATTTGGCTTAATGGCCTTCTCTTCTAGTCGATGATGAAAAGCATGAAATCATCATGTGAGAAAAGGCTTTGTTCTCCTTCTCTCCGAGTCCTACATATAAAAGGGTTGCGTGGCGTTCATGCTGTGTGAGATGCTTCATTTTAGACCAGCTCTCTGAATTATTGGCTTTGATGATTAACCTTTATAGCATCATTAAAGATCCCCGGTGTGCACACTGTGTTTTTAGCATTGGGGGTCGCTATCAACTCACACAACAAGACACGTTTTAATGGCAGGTCTGGAGGTGTAGGCCTGCTGCATCCTGTCTTTATAACCGATAAGATGCACACAAGTACATCATTTACTTTTTTAACCACTGATTTCTTTTCCACCAATAAACCTGAAGTTTAGTCACTGAATATGCTTTCTATGCAGATGTATACTAATGCCTAATTTAATAAATGTGTCCTGACTTTGCTTTCGCAGTGACCGACAGGTGGCGGTATAACCGCTGTCACTGACGGACGTCAAGTGGCGACGTCGTGACGTAGTGACGTCCTGACGTCATGACGCATCGCTGCCTTGGAAGTCAGTCTCTCCGGATTAAAAGAGGGGTTTTGACGGAGCATAAAGATGCACAAAAAAAGGAAAATAGTGCAAAAATATAAAGATGCAAAAAAAAAAGTGCAAAAATATAAATATGCAAAAAAAAAAGAAAATGGTGCAAAATATATAAATATGCAAAAAAAAGGGTCTGAAAATATACATTTCAGATCAGCTCTTGGAGAGTTAAGACACGTGTTGTTGCCACTAATATCCTCTTAACATTAAACACACTTTACCTGACCTAAAGTAGATTTCATGTCCAAAGTAAATAGAAATACACAGCTGAAAACCCAGGAGTCAGGAGGTCAGGAGGTCACATCAGGCCACCCAAATGCATGCTGGTCCATGGAGATGGACAGCAACCTTTCTGCTGTGTCATCACAGACTTTATCAAACACCGTAATGGGCCCACACACACAGTAGTAGGTCAGCCACCCCTCTTCTTACTCTCATTAATTAATCCCGGGTCCAGCAGCAGACATGATAGGGGATCATAAACCAGAGAAAGTAGAGAGAGGCCCCAACAGCCAATAGGAGCGCAGCAGGGGCGGGGCTTAACGTATATAGTCCAGGAAGACTTCCGGGCTGCGCTGTGCGTCCAGGGGGCAACACGGAGCTGGCGTCTGTCTGTCGTCTGTCTGTCCTCTTGTCTGTCTGTCGTCGTCATCAGTTGTAGCCTGAATTAACGTTATAGCCTGCCAAGATGGCCGGGAGCCGGGATAAAGCCTCGGATCAGATGAAGCTGTGGAAGGAGAGCAGGGCGTCCAAGGTTTGTGTGTGTGTGTGTGTGTGTGTGTGTGTGTGTGTGTGTGTGTGTGTGTGTGTGTGTACCGTGGTGGGAGGGGGTTAAGAAATGGGTGAGAGGTCATGCAGGGGGTCCTGCTTTGTTGGCCCCCAGATCCACACGTCGTAACGTGAGGTCTACCCTAGTGCACGTTGAAATGAATGCATGCATAAAAAAAACATTTAAGTGTGTGTGTGTGTGTGTGTGTGTGTGTGTGTGTGTGTGTGTGTGTGGCAAAGCAATATACTGCTGCAGGGCCTGCATGCTGAGCTGCACACCGTTGTGGTTGAACTTCAGCCTGTATTCATGTTAAAACCACTGGGATTAAAAACAACAACAACAACAACAACATTAACAGCAACACAAACCAGCAGGTCCATGATCAGCAATGGTTTCTGCTAACCTCACCGTTGATGCTCTTGCGCAACACTGTGCACAACACATGAAAGACGGTTCAAAGCTCACTTATTACGGAGCGGAGGGCCATCTGAGGTCATGGTGTAGTGTGTGTGTGTGTGTGTGTGGGTGGGTGTGTGTGTGTCACTTGCTATCATGATACGGGGTCTTTGTTTTGCAGGATCTTTGCAGAAACATGCCTGAACTTTGGGTATCTGACACGATGACTTGCACAATCAAGTGTGGTGGTTTATTTTTATTTTTTGCATATCTGGCGTCTGTTGGCAGGCGGCAGACTTGCTGACCACGGGAGGCGGCGTGCCGGTCGGGGACAAGCTGAACCAAATCACCGCCGGGCCGCGGGGGCCGCTGCTGGTCCAGGATGTCGTCTTCACCGACGAGATGGCCCACTTCGATAGGGAGCGCATCCCCGAGAGGGTGGTGCATGCCAAGGGGGCTGGTGGGTATTTTTTGTTGTTGTTGCATGGATGGTTTTCATCCGATTGGTCAACATCTGGGTCACTCATCACATAGCGCGGGATAAGTTTACCTTCAGGGCTTCCTGCCAGAAAGTGCTTTCTGCCCAACCCTAAACCTAACCAAGGAGTTGTGTTGCCTAAAACTTAACCAAGTTTAGCATTTGGCAATGTAGCCTTGTAGTCTTCCCTGCCAGACACCACATACTGTAAGTGGGTTTTGCTGGGCCCCTCCGACACAAGACACGGGGTAGATGTTGACATGGTATTTCCCCGTTTATTGTAGACGGCAAGATGGTACAAGCCGAGCAGATGGCTCTCCTGCTGAGTGTGTTTGTGGTGATAGCTGGTTTTATCCTGGGTGCCATGACTGACTCTGCACCGCGGGTGTGCAGCCCCACCCAGACCCCAGAGTCTAATCAGTCCGACTCTAAACCGGCTATCAAACATACGCACACACACACACACACACACACACACATACACATATACACACACACACTTCACAGGCTACTGAAGTGAGCATACGTTCCTGGGTTCTTTGCCAATTGCTCCTGGTGCAACAACGATCCCCCAAAATGTTTTGCGCATTGTGTAATCACCTTCCGAAACGCTGTTTACGCTCCACTAAGTGTGTGTGTTCGTGTGGCGCGCGGCCAGCGGCAAGGTCAACGCGATTGAGAAACGGGATCACAAACATGCAAACAACAATTTGCTAATCTGCTAAAGGGGATGAAAGTGTGTATTGTTAAACGGTGTGCAGTATAATAAAGTAGGTCATCATTTACCATTCGGTTATTATGACAAGGCAAGGGTCGTCTACGTAGTAAAACCGAAAAACACACGCATAGCGGGGACAATAAATCATTACACTATTAAACAAAGTCAAGTAGCACAGGTCAAATATTATTACAAATATATGTGGAGGAGTGTGACAACTACAAATGTGGTATTTGCTAATTTTTTGCTAATTTTTTTTTTAGATATTGTATAGATATTTATATTGTTTATATTTTAATTATTCTGCACCAATTACACCAAGTCGAATTCCTTGTATGCACAATCCTACTTGGCAATAAACTTGATTCTGATTCTAAATAGATTTTTTATATATTTCTATAAATGCAATAAACACTCGTTTATATTGGACCGTGATGAGAACACCACCTGGGTTCATGACGCTCTGCATTGTGTCGTACTTGTCGTACCATTTTGAGTGCATAAGTGCGTTCACACTGACAAGTGTCAAGGAAGGAAGTACGCGAATTGTGACACGGCAAAAGTTTGAGTTTGCTTTTGTTCCGCTCCACAGGTGCGTTCGGTTACCTGGAGGTGACCCATGACATCACGCGCTACTGCAAAGCCAAGATATTCGAGCACGTCGGCAAGCGGACTCCCATGGCGATACGCTTCTCCACCGTGGGTAAGATGATGCGTGCGGGACGCTGCGTCTTTGTACTGCAAGCACACGCAAAAAAGCTTTTTGGGGTAGGAGGGTAAATAATTGTATTGACATTTTTATTAAAAAGATGAATAAAATATGTGTGGTAGGGGCTGTCGATAATTAATCGGTTCACATTGGGTCGGTGATGACAACACCATTGTGAACATCATAAAATACATTCAAATAAAAATAAAAGGGCTGCTTATCTAAATGGAGTAAAAACGGGAGACATTTCTGGCCTACAGCTGTAGACGTAATGGAAAAAGCACTATTGGCATCTTCAATACCAAAGGTTAATACGGTGCTAATTACTAAGGTAATGTTCAGCACAGGCTGTTGTGCAAGAAAAATCCTCTTGATTAAAAACAAAACAAAACAAAAAAAAGTATGTTGGTAAATTAAAAACTTATCAAAAGCAGTTTTTAAATGGCTGCACAGAATTCAGGTGAATTGTTTCTAGACTTGGTCAAAAACAATCAATTATTGCAAATGTATTAAGTTGGTCAGTTATTTGAGAAAGATATACCAAATGGGGATGCAGTGATTATATCGGTTGCTGATATCAACATGTGTGGAATCAGGAGATGGAGTGAACAAGACATTATGATATTCACTACTATACATTTTCTGAGCCATTTCCTAAAAATACAGCAGCTTTTTTACATAAGCACAAACGACCGCTGGCAGATAATCATGATTGTTGATGAAAACATTTAGCAGTATATGTATCGGTATCATCCTTGACACTAAACCGCTTTGTTAATGTACACCTCAGCCGGGGAGTCCGGCTCTGCGGACACGGTCCGGGATCCCAGAGGCTTTGCGATGAAGTTCTACACCGAGGAGGGCAACTGGGACCTGACCGGCAACAACACCCCCATCTTCTTCATCAGAGACGCTCTCCTGGTGAGGACTACTTGCATTACCTTTGTTTATGCTGCAGGGGGCGCCAGATAATGTTACGTCTGATCTTCTCTTTCGATAGATATAGATATTCAATTAAACATAAAAAAGCCGGATGGGGTTTGAACCCTCCATCGATGTGTTGTTGCTGAACGGCGTCTCTTTGGTGTGCTTGTGTCTCTGTAGTTCCCGTCGTTCATCCACTCTCAGAAGCGTAACCCCCAGACCCACATGAAGGACCCCGACATGGTCTGGGACTTCTGGAGCCTCAGACCCGAGAGTCTGCATCAAGTAGGTCACTCCTGTTTACTCCCATCTTCATCCGCTGAGCGCTGTGTCTCTCCACGCAGAGCGATGTGTGCGAATAGGATTATCCTGGGTGTCTGTGTCCTTGAACGCACTCAGAAATGGCCGTTATTCACTTTAGTCGAGTCAATGTAGTCGTTTAGCCGACGATTTGATCTTGCAGTGAATTACTTTAGATGTTAGGGGTGGGGGGAAAGAAAATCGATTCATGTGTGGATTATTTGCTCCCGTAATACTTGTATCGTCAGGTTGACTCAAAAATGTCATTTCAGCCAGAAACGTCAATCTTATGTTTCGTGGAAACATATTAATGGTAGCGTCCTCCAGAGGGCGCTATAGTGTATTCACCTAGAGTTGATTTGCATCAGCTTTGATCTGTTCTGTTCCCACCACATTCATCTATAAAACAATAATGGACACAGACGGACCTGTAGAACCCGAACCCCAACGTTAACCCACCAAAAAGACAGAAAATGGCGCAAGAAATTGTAATATTTATTTTTAAAGAATTGCGATACATATGTCGCCACTCAAAAGTCGTTATTGTCATAGGGTATTGTGGGGTGTTTAATTGTATGATTGCATCTTAATGCGGCTCATGGAAGTATTGACATTCACACCTAATCGTTTCAGTTCCCCAAAGGCCTATTGAAAAAAAATATATATATATACATTTTTTTTAAAGTGGTTGACTGCATGCAAACGGTTTCTCATTGGCTGGTTGGCTGTTCTCCCCAAGACGTCTTTCCTGTTCAGCGACCGCGGCATTCCTGACGGCCACCGCCACATGAACGGCTACGGATCGCACACCTTCAAGCTGCTCAACGCCGAGGGTCATCCCGTCTACTGCAAGTTCCACTTCAAGGTCAGCGTTGTTGGGGATCTTTAAAGCTGCTGTCGGGACGATTCAAGTGTTAAAGAGGGAGACGGCAGAAAAGACCAGAAGAGGGCGAGATTTTGAAAAGAAGCAAACAAACAAAAAACCTTCTCCGCCATTGAGGAGCGTTGCATTCTGGGCATCGCATCCTGTGATCGGGGCGGGGGGGGGGGTGGGGGGAGAGATGTCCTGATTGGTCAGAAATTAGCCTGTAGCAGTTTTAAAATCTGAATGGGCTCATACAGAGTCTGGCACCGGCAACTCCAAACAGATATTTTCACAGCGCATTTCACTCGCTAATGGCCGACGGCTGGCGAAGGCATTTCTAACCAATTACGCTCCAATTACAGCATAGCTACGGCACCGCTTAGCGTCTGTGTGGATAGCGAGCGCTAACAGTTTGCATAAGCGTCACACATCATTGGACCCCCGTCAAGCGAGATGGTCACAATGGGGGCCATTCTCCCTCTGCCCCTGCATGGCCCGCAGCCTTCGATCTTACTGGATCCAGCGGTCCTACTATGTTATAGCAGGACTACTGATCCAGCGGTCCTACTATGTTATAGCAGGACTACTGATCC
>JAOPJI010000142.1:3736178-3746860 GCA_027122695.1 Merluccius productus
ATTGAGCTCCACCTTTACCAGCTGCAATATTAAAGCGATGAACACATTAATGCATCAATAAATATAATCCAATAATATATATTATACTGGAATAGGCCATTCTGCATAAAGTATTTTTACTTTTGGTTTGATCAAGTATATTTTGATACTAATACTTTTATTGCTACAATGTGGTATTACTACTTTTACTAACCTGCCCCTGTCACGCTCCAAGTCCTAACAAATGGATATGCATGTCGGTAAGTTTGAATGTGCATAGTCCTCCTCACCGATTTTAGTTCAAAAGAATTATGGTTTAAAAATGCAAAAATAATTCCCTTTTTTTCTCAATTGTAGAGTTTTGGAGAACCTCTGCTGGAGATCTCGTTAAAAACGTTAATCCAAAAAGTATCTGTGCCTTATATCGGAAAAAAATAGATAAATACACATGCAGTGGCTGAGCAAAGAGTGCCAGCGCACTTTTATACACAATTATTTCTGCAAAAAGGTTATGGCCAGCGGAAAACAGTGGAAAGAAAAAGTTGCTGCCTATGCTCCCAGTGTGTTTATTTAGCAAACACAAATTAACACAAAACAAGAAAACATTAACAAGCCAGTATACTATATTTACGGAACAATATAATATGTTTATTCTCAATTATCTATTATTTTTTCTATTATTGTAAATTAGTCTATTACAAGAATAAAATACTGCGTACCACCTGCAGTACCCTCGCGTAGCACAGGTTGAAAAACTGCCTTAAGTAACAACTCAGCTGGCATTGACTCGAAGGTCCTGTCAAGGTTAGGGATGTAACGATATGGAACATTTTATATCTCGATTATCATGACCAAATTATCACGGTCAACGATATTATCGTGATATTCTTAATTGTTGCACAAATGTCCAAAAAACACATTCTTGTGATTTTTTTAAATTTTTTATCATACTAAAATATTAGAAGCCAAAATCTTATCAAAATGAAACTTTCACATTTAAGGGGCAAGCAATTGGCACAGAAAGAGAGTTTATTTTAAATGAGCAAAATATGTAAACAAATTAAAGCAACAAAGCTTATTTGTCTGGTGCAAGTTTAAATTAACACTTTAACAGCCACACTATGTCAAAATATGTAAAAGATTATCAGGAACAAAACGTATTCCTCAGGAAAATTTGTGCCAGTAACTTCAAATCAAATAAACTTTGGACTTTAAGCTGATCCTTAAATAAGTATAAATGCAAATAAGGAAACGGTGACTTGAACAAATTACAATACAATGTAAACAAGCAAACATTCAACTTGACAAAACAGCACTGACTGTTCTTTCCCAGGTAAAGAAATAAAATAGGCCTACTGCTGATCTTGCGTATGTTTCATGTTTAGAAAGAAATGTCGGCATATTTACTTTGTCTGGTTTTAGAAGTGATCACAGAGGAGAAGTAAAGGGCCCACTGGCACATTTCGTTTTTCAGCTCGTACACACGTTTGTTTTCACTCTGGTCCAAACGCCACAGCACTGACAGGGCTTCATGTTTCCATGACGACCGACCAGAAAAAAGCCGCGTGTGACGTCATGACTCCCGATTGTTAAAATGAGTCGCTAAAGTAATTATAAACTTTTACAACAGAGACACACGTACGCACTACACATGTAGGCAGTTTATTTGTCGCGCTGCTGTTTTTGTTTAATAAACGGACCACTCCAGTTCGACTGTAGCCGCGCTAATGGAGCTAACCGGGCTAACGAAGCTCTGTGTGGGGTGCAGGTACAGACGAGGGGCTAGCCTCGCCCATGGCTGCTAACAAGGCTAGTAGCTCCTAAGTATCTCAAAACGAAAACCGAAAACGTTCATCCTTGATGCTTACGTTACAAGCCACGCATTCACGCAACGCCTTCAATCACTAGGATGAGGCTGTTATTACATATCCCGATAACCACAATGAGAAACATTACCATTCATTTAAACATGCACGGTCATTTTTATCGCGTAAAATGAAACTGCGATTTACCGTAATACCGGTAACCGTTACATCCCTAGTTAAGGTCTGGTTAGGTCTTCCCCCCACCCCCTACCCTCAGGAAACTATGTGAGCTTCCATAAAGTCCACCATAAACATGCTCTACATACCCCAACTTTGTACTTAAAACTTAACGCATGCACCCCTTGCATCCCTGCCCATTGTAAAAGGTGCCAGATTGCAGAGGTCACCGCCTATGCCGCTTTCCTGACACAGCCAGGGGAGAGCAGGCTAAGGTTGTTTTTCCCATGTCCATGCAGGCGTACGGACATAAGAACTATGTTGGGTGTCAAAATATGTACATAGCCTCACAGTACGGCCCAACCACACAACGCAAGGCAACATGCTTCGGTCTCTCTAGTTGCTGCTGTGGGAGTTTACAATGTTACTGATCAAGTGCTTAACTAACGTAACCAGAAAATGGAATTGACCACCAGTCCACCAGTACTGAATGTTAATTGTCCAATCGGATAGCCACAGTACCAAACCATTTGCAAAAAGTTAACTGAAATTCAACTTTGGCCCTGCCCCTTTCCCATGATCCCTTGCACCTAACCCAATACAAAATCAACCCTGTGCGTTGCCTCACTGCATTTGCAGCATCAGTTGGGACCGCACTGTTGAGGTGCGAGTCCGTACTCAAGTCCACTTGAAAAGGTGGTCTCAAGTACGGTTCATGTGTACTCGGGTATGGTTGGCATCAGGTGTGAACGCTAATTAAGCACCCTACGGCTTTTTAGCGATTTATAGCGGCAGTGTTGGACTCTTGCCTGGGACAAACCCAACCAAAGATGGCTTTGACGTTAACGTCCAGAACATTCAGTTACCAGGCACAACGTGAAAGCGCCCTATGGCTTTTTGGCGATTAATAGCTGCAGTGTTGGACTCTTGCCAGGGACAAACCCAACTAAAGATGTCTTCGATGTTTACATCCAGAACATTCAGTTACCGAGCATAATGAGGTACCCTATAGGACATACATCTGGGTGTGATTATGGTGCATTCCATGACCTTTAACTAGCTTCTTCTGTGTTTCCAAAGAAACAAACAAGGGACATGGAGAACATTTTGTTTCTACATTAGAGGATCTAAACAGTCCATAGTGTTATTAACGTTATTGATTGGCTTTAATGATTTTATGAGATCATAATTGAAAAGGATTTCATGCATTTGGTAATGGTGGGGACGTAGGGTGGCCCAGAATGTTAGAACTACAAGCCAATGAACAGAGCCAAGAACAAAACAACATGGAGTTGGAAAACACAAGCGCAACTCCGACAGTCAAACCTATTGGGGTGGGTACCTAGCGAAGGTGGCTTCGACGAGACAGCTACCATAATAAATCCATTGCAGCTCCACTCAAGTGTCGATAAACTTAAAAATACGAACCGTCTAAATTGATCGGCAAGACTTATCAGAGTACGTCTCAAACTGTGCAGTATGGAGACTGTCACATGCAAGTCATGACATGCATCAAGTCATGTGACGCATACCCACTTAAACTGTCAAAGTTGCTGTACCAGGCAGTAATGCAGCCAGAGACGATGCTCTCGATGCACCCATAGAAGTTACAGAGAGTTTTGACAGACATGGCAATCTTCTTGAGTCTCTTCAGGAAGAAGTGACACTTTTGGGCAGCTGCCGAGGCCGATTGTCTGGAACAGGTGGTGTCATGCAACACACACGCACAGAATCTGTCAGTCTGTGGTTTCAAAGCAGTATTGGAGAGTACAATAGGATTCCTCACTCCAGGGTTGAAGCCCCCAAAGAACCGGCTTTTCCTGTTTTATATTAGTCAAATCTGTCGTCTGTTGGATGGAAGGAGAAACACGAGGTGGATCTGTTGAGCTTTACCAAAGGCAGGGTGGGGGGAGGTGCCATAGCTGTCCCGTAGATGAGAATAACCTGATCAAATATATGTAATTTAAATAACGCCCATCTCTGGTACCGGTATACGAGTAGATGTGTCATCGAGTTTGATGGTAAGCGCCCAGCTTTACTCCACAGAAAATAACCTAAATCTACAGATAATTTATGGCTACATGTTGCAACATGAATTCATTACTCGATCATTAAATATGGAGGTTGTGCAACGAACTGGCAACCACTTGAGGGGCCATGTGCTTCGAGCGACAGCAGCGTTGTGACATGATTCAATGGTAGGGGGGGAGGGGGAGGGGGAGTGCGACAACTATTGGCTGAATATTATCAATAGCCCCTTTTTTAATATTGTATTTCGATGGTCTAGAAAGGTTTCGCAACACCAAATCGCTGCAGTCGGAAATTTGATCACGTATAATTCCGCACAACTATGCCTTTCACCACATATGTTTTTTGTTGTGCACTATGGTTGTTATTTTTTATTGTCTAATGGTATTTAATAAATAGGCAGCACCATTGGCCAGAGTCCAACTCCTCTACCCTGGTCTGCCTATTGTTATGCAAGGTTAGCGATTCTCCTGATGGATCTGAACTTTAAACTGTGAGCCGTCACACTTCCAACCCTTTGCACTGCATGGGACTGAATCGTATGTCAACCTAATCCTAATCCTCCACTGGGAATGTGGACGACTGTTGAAGCTCCCGGTCGTCCCCGTTCTCTCATACACCTGTATTGACTCTGGCAGTATGTGTCGTTGGTTAAGTGTGTTGTAAAACAAACAAAGTGTGTGTTGTATGATGGTGGGACAAAAGTATGGTACAGCAGAGAGATAGTCAATTAGATTTAGGGTGCAGCATCTTAGCGACGCGTTGCCTGATAGATTGAACAAGCGTCACATAGTATATATTAATGACGGCTACTAGTTCTAATAATGTGCACATGTGATGACGATGACGATGGTAAACTTGACGTTGAAACTCTGTTGTGTCTCCTCCTGGGCGGCAGGTGTCTGATCAGCCAGGCGGAGGTGTTGAGCTTCATAGAGAGATGCATGACGGCAGTGGGCACCCAGGCCCACCACGCTAACAGCCTGGCCCAGGTGCTGGTGGAGGGGGACCGCAGGGGCCACTACAGCCATGGGCTGAACCGCATGGGTAAGCGCGCGCGTGCACACACACACACACACACACGACATTGGGTGTGTCCCATTTTTTACCTACTACTGTAGACTGCCATTGTGTCTGCTTGTAGGACTTGTGTGTATTTATATAACCAAAGGTAGGAAGAACCGGTCCCACACTCTTTCGGCCCTCCAGCCTTCTTCAAGGTCAATGTTGAAATTGAAGAAGGCCTAAGGACCGAAACGTCATCCAAATGAAAGAGAAACACATATGGAGAGCAACACTTCCGTGCAACACTTTCTTTCTACTTCCTAACACTTGGTGTGCGATACTTTTCCATTACATTTATATAACCAAACCACAAACACAGCTCAGTTTCCCACCGGTTCAAATGACACGTCCAAGTGATTCAGTCACTCGCCGTTGTGATGTGATGTCACATGACCCCAAATTTACTTCTGCATGTGTTGTGTGTGTTTTTGTTGTTGTTGTTTTATTTCTAGACATGTACGTGAAGGACATCGAGTCAGGCATGTGCTCCAAGGACGGCGAGCCGGCGGTGGAGAAGGAGACGGCGGCCACAGCATTGGTGGACGGCAGGAACCTGCTGGGTCCCGTGGTGGGGAACTTCTGCATGAACCTGGCCCTGAAGAAAGCCAAGGACGTGGGCATCGGCTGGGTGGTGGCGCACGGTGAGTCCTGGAGGTCCATGATGTATTACAGGCAGACCTGGACATTTTTTAATTATATTAATCATGATTTGATTTGATTTGATTTGTGAGACTAATGCTGCATTAATACAATTCTAATATATTTTTTTAATAAACTTGGTTGTGCAGCACTTGGTATTTCTTTGTAGCTACAGTAAAGTATAAAGCCGTAGTTGAGACCTTCCACCTAATATCACTTCATTATTGGACTGGACCTCTGGACCTTATCATACTCGCTCCAATACTCGGCTTACACTTCGAGCCCCCAGAGTTTGCACTGAACTTGGGGAAGTCTACTTTTAGACCCCAACACGTGAAACATCCTACGATCCTTAATAACTAACCATTTCACCCCAGTGTGCAGTTGCTTTTAATTGTTTAATTGATTGACTTCTTCTTGTTTTTTTGTTTTGAATTTTCTGTATTTGGCATCATTTGAGCTCTCTGTGATCTTTCGAGAGGAAATAAAGATTGAATGAATTAATGAAATGTTGTAGAACCACAGTTGTAGTTCAACTAGTAACCTAAACTAGGCCAGGGCAATTTTTGCTACTTTAAAAACATAGTCCTAGTGTTTTCTTACCTTTTCATAAAGGAGAAGCTCGTCTTGTGTAGTGTTGTTGCAAGGATTATGTTAATGGCTGTTTAATTTGTGTTTGTGTTTCTCTCAGGTTCCAACCACTATGGTATTGCTGGATACTACGCAATGCAGGCACTTAAAGAAAACATGATTGTGAGTAAAATCATAATGTCTTTGCCATGGATGTGGTCTTTTCTTGTCTGTCTCATGGATTGTATTATAAGGTCTATTCTTCTTCTATGCTGGGTCAATTTCGTTTTTGTCTCCCTCTAGTGGTGAATAACCACAGTACACCATGTGCTTTTTTGAAACGCAATGTCTGTTGATGTTGATGCTTTCCCAGGTCGGCATTAATGCTGATTTCACCCCCACAGGGAATGTCGTTCACCAACACTTCCCCACTGGTGGTTCCCACGCGTGGTAAAGAGGTGAGGGACATGGACACTGACGGATGCTAACAGCTAAGAAATTATATGGAGCTCAATTATGGCTCGGGAGTCGGGACCATAGACAACAAGCATGTCCTAGTGAAGTCAAAGGGGATTCTGAATAGTAAACCCAATAATTAAAAAGTGTCAAAACATCTCTGGTTCTAGTGCACCCTGGGAACCAACCCTATCAGTGTGGCGGCGCCGGCCAATGACGGGGACAGCTTTGTGTTGGACATGGCCACGTCTGCAGTGGCGCTGGGGAAGGTAGGATCCTGGAAACTGGAAACTGCTGAGTCAGGACCCTAGATTCGGATGTGTACCAGCCACTGTGTGTGTGTGTGTGTGTGTGTGTGTGTGTATCCTGTTCCCCTTCCTTGTAAGTTTGGATCCAAATAAAAGCATTTAAATGTGTGTGTGTGTGTGTGCAGGTGGAGCTCCATGATCGCCGTGGAGACCCCATCCCAGAGGGCTGGGGCTGTGACCCCCAGGGGAATCTGACCACCGACCCCAAGAACGTCCTGCAGGGCGGTGGGCTGGTGCCCATCGGCGGCAGCGAAGCTACCGGTCAGTCACCGTTTCTGCAGGGCTTTTTTATTTGGTCCCAAACTGAAATGCAGTAGTCTACCACCAGGTGTCTCCAGACTCCATTTTTGTTTCGTTGTAATTATTTTTGAAAGGTCTTACTTATCATTTATTGTTATTTATGATTTGATTTTTTTAATTAATTCATATTTAGAGAGGAAATAAGGGCAAATAACTAAGTCAACAGCAGGGAAAATCAGAATCAGAATAAGACTTATTGCCAAAGTAAGTTTATACTCGCAAGGAATTTGCCTTGGTGTGTTTGGTGCAAACAATAAGCACATTAAAAGGAAAAAATGTCAAACTCCCAGTCTCACGACCACATTTTTATTTTAGTCCCCAATAAAACTTCACCACAAAATGTCAGAAAACGGCATGGATTACAGTGTCTCGGTTCATACCCGTGGTCTGCTCTGAAGCTCTGCTCTCCCTGTGTGTGTCTGTGGCCGGTCCCTGGGGTGTGCAGGGGGCTACAAGGGCTACGGGCTGGGCATGATGGTGGAGGTGTTCTGTGGCATCCTCTCTGGAGCCCAGTACAGCAAACACGTCCGCACATGGAAGGTGACCGACCGCGTGGCCAACCTGGTACGTTTAACTGCCTGTCACGTGTTAACGTGAATAATTAAAACATAATTCTTTCTTGCTTTCTTG
The DNA here is from genome assembly GCA_027122695.1 of Merluccius productus. Lineage (NCBI taxonomy): Eukaryota > Metazoa > Chordata > Actinopteri > Gadiformes > Merlucciidae > Merluccius > Merluccius productus. Next base: position 3,744,136 of record JAOPJI010000142.1, read on the forward strand.
CTGGCGTGTTTTCTTTATTTCAAGCAAAGAAATAAATAAACATTATTTTATTTTCTTTATCTTGATTTAAATTTTGAATGTGACTTTATAACATTATCATTTTTACCGTGACGTTGATGTTATTTTGACTAATTATCTACCTAAAGTGTACAATATTCTTTATTTCTTTTGTAAAAACACAAACATGACAGAAAGAAAAGCTCTACAACAACAACAACCACTGTGTGTGTGCGTGTGCGTGTGTGCGTGTGTGCGTGTGTGTGTGTGTGTGTGTGTGTGTGTGTGTGTGTGTGTGCGCAGGGCCAGTGTTTCGTGGCCATCAACCCAGAGAACTTTGCTTCCGGCTTCACCGACAGGATGTCAGACCTCCTGTCCATTCAGAGAGGCCTTGACCCCGTGAGTAACACACATCCACATCCACTCACTCACATTCACTCACTCTGTAAGAAAAGTGGGTGGATGCGTTTCCCTCTGAACTGTGTTTTGTTAAATTGTTTTGTTTTTGTAAATCAAATTCACTCAATAGCTGAATAACAAGGAAAGTGAAAGTGGTGAAAAAAACATCATAGAGCACCCCCCCCCCCCTCCTCCTCTGGCGGAGAAATGTATTGCAACTGCTGCTTCTGATTGGCTATTATGGGGCGGCTGATGACGACGTTGCTTCCACTGATTGGCACCTGTTTGCACCGCCAGGCTACCCCCGGTAGTCCCGTGTTGACCGCTGGAGACCCGGAGCGAGCCCACCTGGACCTGATCAAGGAGATGGGCGGGATCCCCTACCACCTGAACGTGGTCAAGGTCATGGTAAGAGTTTCCACGTGCATCTCATCATTTATTCTGGTTCATCCCTTCTGTTTCAACGGGCATATTTCAAAAGGCATTTTATTTTATTTCTTTATGATTATTTGAAAAACGGGGACTGTATATTTCAAAACGTGGCACTGCTGAATAATACTTGATCTTAGTAATGATGACATTAATAAACTGGGCTCAACTGCAATTTTATTTTACTTTTTGTATTTCTTCAGAATGATTGTGGCAAGAGAGTTGGAGTCAGCCCTCTGTTGCCGTGCGATAAGCTCATCTCCAACTAGCGATGCCCTTCATGAAACCATGAGTGTTATTTCCCTTGAACGGTTTTATGGGACCCAAGGAGTGCAATCTTTCTTACAGCAATGCATCATGGGATGCACCTCTTTTTAAGCCTTTTGATCGGTGGATGATGTTTTTTAAAAAGCCATAGGAGCTGGTTTGAAGACCAAATCATTTTACAATTACATGTTTAACTTGGAGCACAAATGTTTTTTAGCAGTTAAGTTTATTTTTAATTAGAATATAAGACCATGGAAAATGGCCCTGAAGTTCATCTTCTTGGTTCATTTCCACATATTGTTAATATTAGTCACAAAAACTAAACTAAATGTAATGCACTAAATGCACTTAATGACAGTTTTGTGGAAATGGGCCAGACACATTTTTATGAAAGCAGTCTTTTTGTTTTTTAAGTGCCATGTTACGAATGCCCCAAAGGCATTTAATAATGTCTTTAAACCTAGAACAATTTTAAAAACTAAAAAATGATGATAATGTCGAATGGTTATTATGGTCATTTATGACCCTCATATCGGTTCTGTTTTCCATCACAAAGTAAATGGCATCTGTGGTCAAATGCATTCAGCACCTGTACTGTCACCAAAATGTGCCTTTTTTAACATTTATATTAAATCCCTGTTTCAATAAAGGCCTAACAATTGTAGTCTGTGTTGTCCTCATTCAGTTCAATTTAAAAGTTTGAAGTTGTTGTTTCTAAACTAAATTGTTGTTCAATATACATGTATATGGTGGACTGGAGGACAGGATCAGTAAACTAAACGGTGCTTAACAATACTGCATTCAAACTTAATGACTACATCTTACAGAAGAAACATAAATACATTTAAAGTGCAGAGCCCATGGACTTCTTACAGATTATTTACAGCCTATACTGTCTTCAACCACACGGCGGCGCCATAACCTCAGGTTTACTCACGCTGCGATGCTGGCGGTTAGAAAGCTATTACTCACCTGGCGCCACAAAGAAGGCATAAAAACATAAAAATGCGTATTAAAAGATTTTATTAAAAAACATGAAACCCTAAAACAATATGTCCAAACAAATATGGAGAAGACAACTCCTAAAAGAAAAAAAAACTCCTACATTTTTTTTTTTTTAAAGGGGGAAATAACTGAATTACCCAATTAAAATACACAACACTGGGTCAGTCAACGTCAAGGTGTCCTTAGACGTGCACACAGGCAGAGGAAGGAAGAGGCCGTGTTTAAAATATGACATGTGTATATTTGTATATTTGTATATTTGTATTTGTGCTCATTGCTGATCAGTTGTTGTAATGAACGGATAGTGGAGCTGAGGAGGGAGGCGGCGTGACCGGAGGTAACAGATGCCCATGATCGCAGCCTGATAATCTCCCCTGTCAAGAGTCCTGGCACCGGGCCCTGCGTGCCCCCCTGCCGGACCGCGGCTGTGTGCACACACACCAGAAATCAACAAATCAATGGGTCCGAGTCACTGGGGAGGGGGGGGGGTGCTTAACCACTGGACCAGCGAACACCGGATTCTGTGGCCGGCTGGTGCTCAGAGGTTAGGGGCTGTGGAGAGGTGTGTGTGTGTGTGTGTGTGTGTGTGTGTGTGTGTGTGTGTGTGTGTGTGTGTGTGTGTGTGTGT
>JAOPJI010000142.1:3787701-3800475 GCA_027122695.1 Merluccius productus
CCTGTTATAATACAACAGGCATGTTATAATACAACAGGTCTGTTATAATACAACAGGCCTGTTATAATACAACAGGCATGTTATAATACAACAGGTCTGTTATAATACAACAGGCCTGTTATAATACAACAGGCATGTTATAATACAACAGGTCTGTTATAATACAACAGGCCTGTTATAATACAACAGGCATGTTATAATACAACAGGTCTGTTATAATACAACAGGCCTGTTATAATACAACAGGCCTGTGATAATACAACAGGTCTGTTATAATACAACAGGCCTGTTAATAACAGGCCTGTTGCATTATAACAGGCTGTTATAATACAACAGGACTGTTATAATACAGCAGGTCTGTTATAATACAACAGGGCTAATTCAAGTGATCTACATGCGTGTGCACCTTCGCTTTAGGCTGTTTATTTTACATTTAAGATGCCATATTTGAAGTCTGTAAGCTGTGTCTGAAGATATACACAAATATATTATTTTCCATCTTTTTTGATACCTTCCCTTCCTAAGTATTGAATTTGAAGCTTATCTGTGATACCACAGCGGTACAAATATGACAATCCCATGCTAAATGTAGACGAGCTATACAAAGCCCTTTCAACGGATAGCCTTTGACGCCAACAAGCACATGGCTGGCTGTTTATAGACCGTGACCATGTGACTGCAAATGATAGTTTGTCATCCTAGTGTGATATGCTATGCTCATAAAATACATATATTATAGTTATTAGATATTATAGTTTAGTGTCACTGAAACCGTGTATTTATAACAGCACCACAAAAAAACAGAAGCCTAGGCCTGTAACTAACTGACAGAAACTTTTTCACTTGCTCAAAATACAAATTGTATTTTTACATTTTGTTAGCATACCTTAGTTTAGCCTACTTCTGGGAGTCAGGATGCTGCCCAGACTTGGTGGGAAAAAAGTCCCCAGAGAGTAAAGGCCTGTTTGCAGCTGTGTGCAGCCCATAGAAATGGTAAATGAATAAAAATAATGGAAACAAAATGAGGCGTCGCAAGCTGTCAGCAATGCACATACTTGACTAACTTCCAAAGTTTGTGGTGTCCTAAAAGTTTGTGGTGTTTGTGGTGGTTAGTGTCCTAACCAGGTTATGCAGAAAGACAACATACTACAGAATATTAAATATGTGGTGTTTTTTGCTTTTCTGTGACAACCACGAATAAACACAGACTCCAAAATACATATATGCTGTAAATGAATACAGCATTATTATGTGAACAACAGTTAACTAATAGCATTGTTTGATAGTGGCGGAGTCTACGTGTCTCTTCCAAGTGGCAGAGGTCACATTTGAATATTGTAATATATAATGCTGTTTAATTTGCAACACTGTCTGCTAGTACCTTAGTGTAGGTTTATATTTATATCTCAAGACGCACAAAACGTGTAACATTTATTCATCATGTAAATATTAAAACAAAGAAGACATACATAAATATATTATATATATTAGAGAGAGAGAGAGAGAGAGAGCCTCATAAACTAATACATCAATCTATATATCAATACATCTCCATTCATATTGCTCATTCATATTGAGCTGATCATTTAGCAATGGTCCACAGCGTTTGCTTTGTTGAGACAGGAATTACAGTTACGGTTCATTACACAGCTGATTGCTACGACAAATACGAAAGGGGTACGGAGTAATGTGTCATTATTTTAGGAAACCGCATTTTAACAAAACTGCATTGACCTTTCTCCGGATACATGTTCTCCCACAGGGAATATATGGCATATTTAAATAGCATGTTTGACATCCATATCAATGTCCAAGTTCAATAAAAGTCACCAGATACATACACAGAGTGAAACATTTCTAGGTCGGCTTACTAAAAGCATGAGCAGGATTTGTTTTCTTTCGATATTCATGGATGGCATTATGAAATAGTAAATTGAACAAACGTTATTAATATAAGAGTATAAACAAACACAGCTCTAGTGACCTGACCTTTGTGAAATTCAAATTCAGTGGTTTGTGGGTAAGCTCAGCATAAATTAATGTATGACCTCTGATAGAAATAGAAATTATAGTACATTTCTTCTGCACCCTATAATCTAGTTTAGACTGTTGTTGTTGTTTGGAACTGGCTGCTTGTCTGCTCGGCAATACAGCCAAAATATGGACAACAAGTAAAGAGCAAAACAGGCAAGGAAATCATAATGGTATGCCACCACTACAAATACAACAAACATGGTGATGTATAACAATGACTTTATGATATTACTGCAAGAGAATGCATCTGTCCACTGGGCAGTGTTTACGCCTTCATATTCCTGATTGTCCTGTGCTAGTGGAAATGGTGTAGATTCGGCCTGAAAGGTCTCTACTTCCCTCTCTTCTGGACAGTCCAGGTCACTAGTGAGATGTTCCTCATTCACAGACTCACTGATAGGCGGCATGGACGAAGACAGGAGTCTGGGTCTGTCTATCGAGGGTCTTTTGCCCGTATGTGAACCCTTCCCCGAGCCACCGTCTCTAGGGAAGCTTCTGAGAGTTCGTGGGCTCGGAGCGGCCCGCATGCGGTGTATGTACAATTCCATCTCTTCATCGGATGGAGACCCACTGGAGCCGCTGTCCTCCTCCTCCTCCTCCTCCTCCTCCTCCTGCTCCTCCTCAGCCATTGGATCGCATTTCAGTTCGTCTGTGAAGATGAGCGACCCGTTCTCTGCAGCACTCGAATCACTTCCCCGTCTGGGCGATTCAGAAAGTGCTTTTGATTGGTCGTTGGTAAGGTGTAATCTGTAACTGACGCTTTGCCCCTCTTCTTTTGAGATTAAATGCATTTCAGTTGGGAAACATGTGGTTCCATTTTCCAGTGAGTTTTCTTTGTCTATTACCCTTTCTACCTCACCCTCATGCACATTGCTCACTGGAGTGGCTGGATCGCTCTCCGCTTTGTTTTGACTAGCGTGTGACCTCGTCTCTGGCCTCTCCATCTCCTCATTCCTCTCTGCTTTCGTGGTTCCGACCACAATCTCCTCCTCCTCCGCCGCCGCCAGCCCTCCCTCTCCCGCTCCACTCACTGAGCTCTCCTCCTCCTCGTCCACTGAAATCCTCTCAGCCTTGTCCTCCACTGGTACCCGAGTTTCCCCGTCTGTGTCAGCAAGGTTTTCGTTCTCCTCAGTCCTTATTTCATCCCATACATCATGCCGGTTATCTGTGCCATGATCAGCATCTTTCTTAACCTCTTTCTCCTCCACCTCCTGCTCCTCCCAAATGAAAGGTTCTTCATTACGTTTCTCTTCAGTCACACAAACATGTTTCTGTCCTTCAAACTCGGTCTCTGTATGCTCTCTCTTTTCACAGCCGACAGTCTCCTCCAAAGCTCGTTGCTCTGCGATTGCTTGCTCCTCTTTCAGCTCGTCCTTCCCTTTCCCAGCGTTTTCAGCAACCTCTTTTGTCATGACCTCCTCGCCTAATGCATCTTCTTCCTCTTCTTCGACCATCATTTCCCAGTTTTTGTCCTCGGTTCTCACGGCACATGACCCGAAGTAGCCCTGTTTGGAGGCTGCATCTTCAATTGTGCTGCATTCTGTGTCTGCTGGTGTACAAACTGGTTTTTCCACCAGAGCGAGTTCAATTTCTTCCCCCAACATGTATGGGTGTGTGCTAGAGTATCTATTTACTTTGATACACTCAGACACACTGTCCTCGTGTTCAATTGTAGGTGTTATATCACCATCCTCTAAGTTGTTTGTTGATTCATTCCCCCTGTTGTCTGGTTCTTCAGCAGCCTCCGGGGATGTCTGAAGTGTCTTTTGGCTTACATCGACAGCAGAACATCCATGCTCATCTTCTAACTCTGGAATACTTTTATCCCCAACAGAGATGTCAGCGGCCTTGAACGTAACAGCACATATCTCCTCCAGCTGCTCTATTTCTCTACCCTGTTCCGGGTGGATATTAGTTGTTGACACAGACACAGTTGGCTGAATGCCATCCCGTTCCTCTGACTCGTCTACGCAAATGAAGCCGGTTGCAACATCACAGCGGATCTGCTGGTGCATTTCTTGGTTGTCACACGCTGACATAAACGGAGACAGATGAGGCTGTGATTCGGGATCAGTTGTTTCCTGCGCCACTTGTGTTGGTGCAAGTGTTTGTGTCAGGTTCAATTGCGTCTGAATATCGTCTTCTGCTTCTGTTTGAGCCTTTCCTGCGTCTTCATCTGCCATTATGTGCTGTTCAGAAGGTTTCTTCCATTGAAGCCCAAGGTCCTGAGGACTTTCTAGAGCCCCCCCCTGGAGATGTAAACCCTCTCCGGTGGCGCATGCGCTCAACACCTCATTGTTTACATCTGGAGGAGTCACGTCTTCATCGGTGGTAGGCTGGGGATTATTTGGTCTCCCTGTGCATTCACGCACTGATTCCTGACAGTCGACTTCTGCATGGTTTGAGCTTGTGTCTGCAGCTACACTTACACAAGATTTGCCATCCTCTTTAAGAACATCGTTCAGGTGAGTGTTCATTGATTTTCGGTCATGAGACCCGAACGGACCTCCGCTGATCCTGGACGTGTCCTCGTCGTTCCCAGGTAAATCCGCTGAAATACTCGCACTGTTTTCCAATGAGTCTCCCGTCATTGATCGTTCTCTCGTTGGTTTCGATTGATCAGCCAAGTCGCGATTCTCACTGTTCACCTGACGACACGCCAGGGGGTACAGCGAAGCCATCACGGTCCCGAATGTAAAGCTACTGGGTGCGGTGACAGGGGCGTCTGTGCTCTCTGCCAAACTGAGAGCGCTATGTGATTCCTCTCCTGTGCTGTTGACAAAACAGACATTATCGCTTCCTCTATCACTTTGTCTCACAGTCCCCGATGGCTTCTGTCTGTTTTCCCCTGTTATACAGGCGGCAAAGTGCTGCTTCTGTTCCAGTTTATCTACTAAATGTGGTTGTCTGGCTCGTGCCGCTGTCACCTCTCTCCTTTCTGCACCCAGAGGGTGGACAGGGTCGACCGGGTCAACACTCTCAGATTTCTCAGCCTGTGAGATGTAGCGTTGGCGTTGGATGTCGGCAGAAGATCCATCAGAACATGTGACAGAGTCCAAAGTCGATTCTGCCAGGTTTTCCGTCGCCTCCGTCGCGCTGTCTGATGGTGGCTCCGTGAGCGATGCTTCACTTTCGTTCTCCCTCTCTGGTTGGTTATCTCTTTGAGGGAAAAGGTCCTTCAACTTCGCCTGCCGCGCCGCCCTCCGCCGCCTCTTTCTGCTGGCGTTCCGGTTACTCTCCATCTGTTCAGCAATGAGAAGAAGGCCAAAGCTATAAGTCTAATCAGTCAATCATGTACGTACATTTATGTCTGACTGCAAACTCCCTCAGCGGCCAACCGTGGGAAGCAGACGTACTCAAGTGCTGATGATTCAACTGGTCCACTATGTTTTACTGCTCTAAACATAAGCCATGTGGCATTCTGACTAGGGGTCGGTTTCAGTATCCCCTTTCGCATCATATAGTGCACCCTCTACTGTACTGTACTGTCAGTACAGTAGAGGGTGCTGTAAACAACAGCAGTGTGCCCCTGGTTGGGGTACACGTTTAATTCTAAAATGAAAGAAGGGACTGCATGCTAAGTAGGCAAACTCACTGTTAAATTGTGACATTTGTCCTCTGAAGTTACTAAGTAGAAGTCAGTGACTTGTCTGGAGTTCATGTTGAGCGCACCTCCATTTTCCGACACACCTGGAAGATAGACTTGTCTTTAAATCTGCTAATTACAGTCTGACAATGAAATAGCATAGATTTCCAAATTAGTCAAAAATAAATCACCAAATAAATTACCTGTTTTTTCCATGTCTTTTTCTGTCGATTGCATGTTTTCCTCCAACGATGAATTGTCAACAGTTATGAAGTGCTGTCTGTGAATGAGGGGAGTAAATAAAGTCATGATTGTACTTATTTACATATGATTACATGTCGGTTTTGAATGGCAATGAAATGACCCATCGCTTGTCTGGGTATAATAAAACTAAAACAGCACGAATGTGCTCATCAAATGGCATTATCATATAGCATATCTAAATCATATTATGGTTTTGATCAAATAAAGTCAATTACAATGACAAATGTTTGGAAAAACTTGGATTCTTGGAAAACTAAACCTAACCCTAAGACCAAACCCAAAACCAATCCCAAATACGAAATCCTAACCCTAGAACCAAAAACCAAACCCAAATAGGAAACCCTAAAACCAAACTAGTGCCAAAAAGCAACCCCTAAAACCAAACCATCAACACTGAACTTTTTCACAAGGAACCAATTGTTACACAGCAAAAAGCCCGCATTTGATTTAATCTGTTGAGTCATAACTAACAGCCACACTAGCGTGCTCACCTGGCGGCCTTCAGACAACTTTTCCTGCATATACACTCTTCCTGCAGCATCTCCCCCTCTTCTTTCACTCTCTGGTGGCAGAACAGCACGTAGTTTTTCGCATTGTTGTTGGCCCAGAAGGTTCCCACTGAAGTCTCGTATCGCAGACAGAAGTCCACCCTGGATCCCTGCTCGTCGAACGGGGGGACCAGGGTCAGCTTGAATGAAAAACAGTCCGTCGCTCCATCGCTGGAGCCTTGGATGTACTCCGCCAGCAGGTCAAAGTGGCTGGCCCAGGCGTCTAAGGTTGTGCGGACAAACACCGTCTTATCAAAGCAGATGTTGAGGACACGAACCAGCCCTCTCAGTACCGTGGTCCCCGGGAGAAGCTCAATAGATTCCAGCTCGATCCTCTGCTCCCTCACTCTGCTGCCCAGCTCCTCAGGAGGCGTCGGGAGAGGACTCGGAAAGGACAGATAGTAGGAGTAGCGCTCCACGTCTTGTCCTTCTGCCAGCATTTGGTCATTACCCAGCAGCTTCGGGACATCCCAGCAGTCAAACTCTTTGACAATCATTAAGCGGAGGCCTTTGGCGTCCGCAAAGCACACCCTCCGGGAGCCATGCGCCGGTTGCTGCTGCTGGGCTTCCTCTAACTCCTCCTCGGACGTCTTTCTCCGCGGGAGAGGAGAAGACCTGGGCACGATGCCCATGACCACCTCGCATTTTTCATCATCTGAGTCCAGCAAGCTGTAGCCCATGCCCGGCACCCTTAAGAGGTTAGCGGCCCCAAAGTTTCTTGGACCTTTTACCACTGCAAACTCCATGGAGAGTTTTTTCCAGAGAGCCTCTCAGAAAGAGAGTCAGAGTGCAGCGTCCCGTCTTTTGGCTGCTGACATTCAGCATGCTATGACTTAACATACGGAGTCGAGTTACAGATGGCATTGTAGCGCGGGCCAACACTATAAATAGGGCAGAAATGACTGGAGCTATGCACAGAAGTGTCTGCGTTTTGGAGATGACGAAGATCACCTCGTCATTTCTGCCTATACCTTAGCGCTAAACTTGTCTCAAATAGACTTTTGAATCGTTTGAATGTTTATACAGAAAACCAGATACTACAGATAGTTCCCATGACGTGTCTTTAAAACTTCACGCTAGTTGTTGCCTGTTGAATCTGGCCTATTTTTAACCAACACAGGATCAAGTCTTAAAGGGCCTTTAAAGTTCCTGTACATTTCTATTCATATTTGAAAGTAGCATAGGTTATTGTAACTCTAATAACTATATCATTTTACATTTTTCAAACGTATTTCATATTGTATTATTGGTCATAAAGGACCACTTAAGGGTTAGCCTTGAATCTTGCTGAATAAAGAGACTAATAATGTAAAGGTTGGGAAAATAAATATGACCGTTAGCCAGACAGTTTACATGAGCGCATACAGGACATTGCACTCACAGTGTAGCTGTCGCTTGCATAACACAACAGAAAAACAAAAACACAAAACGTGTATTATAACGTGTAAGGGAACACAACTGATCACATCATTAATCTCCACAGCCTGTCTGTCAACACCTGTTACATGGAGGTGAGCTACTGTGCGAAGAATATCTCAAAAACTTGAGATATGTATTCTCTGCTTCACTTGTAGGTCACTTTGGATAAAGGTGTCTGCTGAATGACTAAATGCAACCCAGGAGATGGGAGGGAGAGAGGCAGATATAGCGGGAGACAGAAAGACAGAGAGAGAAAGGGATGAGAGAGGGATGAATAAGATGGCATGATAAGGCACCGGGCATGGAGCCTATACCTTCCTCCAGGGATGTCCTGTCAGAACTGCTGCTCTGAGGAGTCTACAAGTGTGTGTGTGTGTGTGTGTGTGTGTGTGTGTGTGTGTGTGGGGGGGGGGGGTCATCCTTTAAGGTTCTGACCCTCACCACTTGACCCTGAGACATCATGCGACTCACTCACATGACTCGGCTATATTTGAGGGCTCGGATACCGCAGGTCCTCCCTGCTGCTGTCAGACTTTACAACCAACATGGCTCCCGGTTGACCAGTGATTCTCAACTGGTGGGTGTTTTCAGTGGGTCACAGAGCATATGCCAAACCTAAATCTTTAGCAAGAAGCCCATGAATTAACTAATGTTTCAATGCTAATTCATGTTTCAATGGCGAACTATTTAATTTAGTTAAGCTCCAATTGTTGTGTTTGCTGTTTTTGACAGTACATGAAGGCATTGTTGATTACTGCAATATTGGTAAATACATTTTTTTATTTTTGGGTCGTGACTTAATGATTCACTCGCGTGCAATATCAATACTATATCAACATCAATATGCATGTATACTATGTATACTATATCAATATGTGCAATATGAATATTCCCTATGTGCAATAATGTTGACTTATTCATTGTATTTTGCTTTTTATTATATCTTGCTTTTCTGACATGATGATTTGTGCTATTGCATTGCGCTATCCCCTTTTGCTGCTTTAACGCTGCAAACATCCCACCTGTGGGATCAATAAAGGATTATCTTATCTTATTTTTTTATCTTAACCATCGTTGACCTCTGACCCCACCAGATTGGGAGGTTGAGAGACGCGTAGCTCCCCCGGGAAAATGGGTGAGGGAGTCACATGACCCACGGTCCATGATGCCTCCACCACCCGCCACTGACCTGTCTTCAAAACACACCGTAAGACAGTTGACCCACAATGCTTAAAAAATATTTTGTTATATATATTATATATTGTAGTATAGTGTGGTAAAGTAATCGCTGAAGGTTTTTTTTATTAGTTTTTTGACACCATCATAAGCGCAGATGAACAACTCGCCAGTAGGTGGCAGAGTTACCTTTGTAACACAATCTACAGTTCATTCGTCTTTCATTAGGAGATCAATGCAATGATCTCACAACACCTCATCCTATTTGAAGAGAAGGATATAAAAATAAAAATAAATTCTATATTATTTCATATCCTCAGAATTGTTAAATAATGTTTACAGTGTCATAAGAGCTTACTATTATGATTCAGACACCTCTAAAATAAAAACCTGCCTGAACAGGGACCAGAGTAACACCATAGACTAAACTATAGGCTATAATACACTAAGAATGAGCCAACACACACACCAGTACCCTTTATCAACAGCATTCTTGTTCCCGGGACGCTGATATCAGTTTCGCCTCTCTGACATGCAAACTAAGCCCTTCCTTGCCCTTCCCTTGAGTGATATTACTCAAGAAGTCGCCCCATGTAGTTAACATTTTCACTGAAATACAACGTGGTCATTCACGTCGACAACCCATGACATCGCCTTGACAGAAAGGCAGTGGCAAAGTTCCTCTTTTGTGGTTTTATGACATGATATTATCTTTCTCAAAACCTCCTGGGTATGTAAATACAGTGCATCTAAATAAAGTCACAAAGTGCCACGCTTGTCAACACATTTAAACCCCCCCCCCCCCCCCCAGTTCTTGATAGGGATTAAGTTGTGCCTGTTTAGGCAGGTGTATCATTTTATCTTTTAAAGTGTCCTTTGGGCTTTGTGCTGATTGTGGAGCCTATTTTTGTGCACTAAGAATAGCAGCCAGCCGAACGCCGTTTACATAATAAGAAACAATTAGCATCAGTAAACACGTCTCCAACACATCTCTCTGTATGGGAACCGGGTTTCAGAGATTGTTGATGAATATTTGTAGATGAATATATAAGACACTCTGTTCACATGATTCCACTGTATAGCTAATGTTTCATTAGGATTCATATGAGAGAAACTGAAAATTTTTTTCTAGGTACAGAAGAAGATTATTATATTAGACTTGTTAGGCTTGTTCTAGGCTTTATTATTGTACCAGCTATAGCTTTGTTATGCCTTTTTGAATGTAAAGCACTTTGAGCTGCATTTGTTGTATGAAAGATGCTATATAAATAAAGATAATAATAATAATTATTATTATTATTATTGTTTTATTATAATTATTAAATACTTACAAATCTAGGACACATTGAATTAAATAAGGAGAAGGACTTAGTTAGTCTTAATGGTCTGAAAACATGCAGCCTCCCCCTTAACTGATTGTCTTGCTGCTCTTATCAGCTGTCACTCTGGACTCAGTGGCTGCGTGGCTCCGCCCCCCTCAGGTGCATGCACATCATAATGCCAGCGCGTTCCTCTTCCTCACTGGGAAACATCCACGTAAGGAGAGAGAGAGAGAAAGAGAGAGAGAGAGAGAGAGGGAGAGAGACCAGCACACAATTGACTGCCTGGAAAGTCTTCTATCCATCACCAAGGTTCGTGTATTCATAATATACTTCTTGTGACAGGCCGAGCGATTGCAAACTGCTGCATATTTTACTACAGGATTATTTGAAGTTGTCATTTAGAAAAGTTTTCTGCTTTCAGTGAAGTTGTTTAATGTTTATTCGATTGTCGGTCTTCACATGTTTTGTGAAACATTGCACCAGATGTAATGCATGCTCGTTGTGTGTAACCCTCGTCATGCTGCGTCTGTATGTATAGTATACACATTACCTCTCACACCGTTTTAAACTCCAAGGTTGTGTTTGACAAATGCACACATGGGTAATTATTTACAGACCAAAACTACCATTGCAGCTCTTGTATCACACAACACAAGCAGCATGCAGGCACCGTTTATTATATTTTAACCCCAGATGGCTGTATAGTACACTTCTGCTATATAACATAATCGTTTACAGCCCGTGCATTTCCTAAAGTTTACCTTTTTTTTAATCTGTGGGAAAACTGTAAATCTGCAGCCTTACTGTTTATTGATTGGTTGCCTGTTTATTGGTTACTTGTTCTATGCTTTTAACCTTGAGTGAGTTAATTAGTGTTTTGTCACTCAGACCCATGACACCATCACTTTGAACCCTCCTACGACATGCTCGCGTCTTATTGGTCGGTTTCTTGTCTTTGTTTTTGGGTCATTACATACATGAGCAGACTCTTGGCTCTGTCTTCACTCTCCTCGGGCCTATGGGGAGGAAAACAAAATAAAAATAGTCTTCTAAGTCTCACACAGGCAACGAGAGAGAGAGAAGCAGAGAGAGAGAGAGAGAGAGAGAGAGAGAGAGAGAGAGAGAGAGAGAGGGGGAGGACAGCTGTGAGATGCGGGCGCGGAGAGGCGCTTTGAGGATGGAGAGCGACGCGTTTAGTGAGGAAAGTGAGCTGACAAGTTAAGACGGCGGAGCCAGAGACGATTTGTCGAGAAGATGAGGGGGGACGCTTAGGAAATAGGAAACCAAAAGAGAGAGGCAGGATTTGAGAAAGAGACGCAGAGCGGTGAGAGAGAGAGAGGGACCAGGGGGTGAGAGAGAGCGAGAGAGAGAGAGAGGGACCAGGGGTGAGAGAGAGGGAGACCAGGGGACCAGGGGTGAGAGAGAGGGACCAAGGGGTGAGAGAGGGGGACCAGGGACCCCAGGGGAGAGAGAGAGGGACCAGATTTGAGAGAGAGGGACCAGGGGTGAGAGAGAGAGGGGCAAGGGGGTGAGAGAGAGGGACCAGGGGGTGAGAGAGAGGGGGGTGGGGAGAGAGGGGGGTGAGAGGAAGAGGGACCAGGTTTGAGAGAGAGAGAACGACCGGAGAGACAGGAGAGTAAAAGACATCGTTTCGTTTCGGGGGGAAACGAGTGGAAACGCGCGGCTCACGGCTCGACCCCGGGACGCGGGTTGGACTACCGGAGACGGGACGCAAGGCATGCTCCGTCCACGTCCACGTCGCTGAAACCAAAGCCGAGGGGACAACAACTCAACAACGAAGCAACAAAAAGCAGAGAGAAAAAAGTTCACCGAGCCGGACCCCCAAATCCCATGGTTGGACGGGTCGCCATCCCACCGCGCCGGACGGCAGCATCAGGACCAGCAGGGCGGCAGCATCAGGACCAGCAGGACCAGCAGGACCGGCATCAGGACCAGCGGGACCATGGCGTGCTACTACATAGTGATCAGCTCCACTCACCTGCGCGACGGCCAGCTGCGGAGCATCAAAGGGGTTTTCCGCGGACCAATAGGAAGCGGCGGACACAGGAGCGCACAGGTAGGAGAGATGGGGGGGGGGGGGTCCACACACACGCACACTCACACGCACACACACTACGTTACACCGGCACGCACGCACGCACACACACACACACACGCACGCACGCATGAACACACACACACGCACACACACTACGTTACGCACGCACGCACACACAGACGCACACACGCGCACAAGTACGCACGCATGCACACACACACGCACACACACACACACACACACACACACACACACACACACACACACACGCACTCTCTCTCTCTCACTCTCTCCCCTGCTCTCTGTCTGTCTGTCTGTCTGTCTGTCTCTATGTCTCTCGGTCTCTCTCTCCCTGTCAGTCTCTCT
>JAOPJI010000142.1:3822598-3853414 GCA_027122695.1 Merluccius productus
TTTTATTTTCAACACCTACCACCCATCAGCCCCCTCTCCCCGCGCCTCCTCCCCCGCGCTGGCCCCGGCGCGGGGCTTCCCGGGGGGGGGGGGGGGGCCCCCCCCCCCCCGGCCAGGCAGAAGCGACAGGGCAGCAAGCAGAGGTTGGTCAGCCAAATCAACCGGACTTAACACACAGCTTGCTACACACCTGCTCATGGGTCTGGCTGAAGAGGAGAGAGGTGAGAGACTGATTTCTGAGCTAGAAGCTAAAGAGAGCGAGAAGAAGGAGCAGAAGAAGAAGAAGAGACATTAAGCAGGCCCCCCCCCCACCGCCGCCACCCTGCTACTACAGAGACAACGTCACAGAGACAGCGGCTCAGGAAACGGAGACAGACACGGAGACAAAGACCAGTGAACAGTCTAGCTGGTTTGGAGCAGTGTGGTTAAAGAGGGAACAGAGCAATTAAAAGGGCATTTCCATTGCAAGGCATCACGGTTGTTGTTTGGTTGAGGCTGGCCAAAAATAAAAATAAAAATAACTATTTTTCTGCTAAATCGACCGTTGCGTAAAATTGTATTAGCTTCATTTGGCTAATGGGTATTTTTATAATCCCAGTAGAATACCAAACACATTTCTTCGCATTGTATATCCATCACCTACCGGCGCACCGACCTAACACAGGATAGAGAAGGAAATACAAACAAACAAACGAACAACAACACCAGTAACATCCTGATGACAAAAAAAAAAGAAGAGAAAAAGCAACCTAAAAAAAAACAACAACTCGGGACCAGAAGGCGCCCGCTACGCGTCTTACCCTGGCCAGGTACTCCTCCACTCTGCCGCCCTGCCTGTCTGCCAGGGGGCTCCCGCCGCCAAGCCCCAGGCCCAGGCTGCGGCTCAGGGGCCCCAGCGAGGCCCCGTAGGCCGGAAGCGAGCCCAGGGCGCCCAGGTCCAGCGCGGACCCTCCCAGGCTACCGTTGGCCAGGCTGCTGGCGGCGATGAGGGACTTGCTGCGGTGGCGCTCGCTCATCAGTTTGGCGTTGGCCTCCGCCAGGCGGTCGTTGGCCCTGGAGGGAGAGAGAGGCCAGAGGACGGTCATCACGACGGTCAGAGGGGGGGGGTCAAGCCTGAATTTTATCGATTCAGGCATTAAAATAAATCCAAAAATATATATACGGTACTTAAGTGAAAGGATTTTTTCCCCCCACCCCTAGCGAACCCTCACGTGCGCTCACCTGTCCAGCTTGGCGGCCAGCGACTTGCGGAGGCGCAGCTCGTCGGTGTAGAGCTCCCGGTAGCGCTCCAGCTCGCTGCGGGTAGACTCCCGCAGGCTGAGGGAGTCCTGCTGGCCGGACCGGGCCCGGCCCACCTCCCCCTCCAGCTCCCGGATCCGCTGCTCCAGCTGGGAGCGCAGGTTGGCCTCGTTGGCCGACTTGATCTGGTCCAGAGCTTCCTGCGACGCCGCTTGGTTCTGGGCGAGACGCACACACGCACACGCACACAAAATACAATATAGTCGTGTAGTAGACGTGATGTGTGCGATGTTGATTCTAATTTTTGTATATATTATATTTATATGCTTTATATGCCCCTCCACACCTGCAGGAAGAGGTTGACCTCCTCCAGCTTCTGGCGGATCTGCAGGCTGGCCCTCTCCTCGGCGTCGCGCCGGTACCGCTCCGCCTGCCCCGGGTCGGCCAGCCCGGCGTCCTCCTCTTGGGCCCGCCTCCTCCGCAGCTCGGCCAACTGCTCCTCCAGCCGCTGGTTGGCGCGGCTGAGGCCCTGCGTGGAGGCCAGCCGCTCGGTCAGCTCGGCGTTGGCCGTCTCCAGCTGCCGGCACCGGGACGCCTCCCTCTCCAGCTGCCCCTGCATGTCCTCCGCCTGTAGGGGGGCGGTGTGGCGGGCACAAGACAGGACGGGGTATTGAACACACGGAAGAAGCACTGCGTTCACACGTGCAGTCTATCCCAGAAACACTCCCGGAAAATATATACCGCCAATTTCCAAGTGTTGCTGTTGATAGAAGATGTAAGAATGTGTGTGTGTGTGTGTGTGTGTGTGGGGGGGGGTCTGTGTGTGTGACACAGACCTTGTCTCTCATGCTGTGTCTCAGTGAGTCCATCCTCTGGCTGCCCATGGGGGAGCCTCCATCTTGTTCTCTCAGCTTCTTCTTGGCCGTCTTCAGCAGAGTCCGCAGCCTTTTGATCGACACGACAAACAGACGAATAGGGGAAAATACCAAACATACCAGAAAATAAACACTCTTAACGTCCAAACTTCACCGTGACACCGTTATGACCGATGTGTTGTGCGACCGAACATAGAATTATTGTCATAATCTTGTTTGACAAATCCTAAATCTGCGATATCCAAGTGTGTGTGACTAGACACTAGACACTTTCAAAGTACACATGCAAGCCAGGTGGTCAGCAGGGATGTGATCAGGACCAGTTCACCGCTTTATGTTTCCAAGAGGGACGGGAACCAATCAGAGCCCTGCAGCAGCAGCAACACCAGGAGTAGGAGGAGGAGGAGGAGGGGTCACGTGACACTGGGGTGGGCAGACCGCTGCATTCTATTGGGGTGCATCTAGTGGGAAGACCTGGAGGAGGTCCTCTTCAACCCCCTCCCTTCATCCTCTTTCATGGCAGAGGGGGTGAAGAGGAGGATTGTGGGAAGCGGTCAGGAGGCTGGGTCGCGGGAGGTAGTGTTGTCACCTGTACATTTCTTTCTGTAGGTCCGTGTTCCTCTTCATCTCCTGGTCCAGCCTGCTGTCCACCGCCTTCTTCTGTTCCGCCATCTTCTTGGCTTTCTTCTTCTCTGTCTCCATCTAGAGGGGAGGGGTGGTACCACAGGTTAACAATCGCCCTCCAATTTTTGGGTTCTTTTTAGGGTTGCATTGATTCATTATTACAACCACACTTTTCACATTTCTATTCACTCTCATGAACAAATCGCTGAGCAATCATTAGCTACTCAAGAACTAAGTAACGCTGCTGCCCATGTGGTTTATGAAGCATTTTAATGCGCTTTTGGTGCTAAAAGGTCCCCTATTTTACCACCAGGTGTGATGTTGATGAGCCATTACAAGCCATTTCATAGATCAGCCTACCAGCCTACCCAGTGGACTGAACCAACTGGTAAGCTGATCTATCCATCAGACATCTCGGTGGCCACTCCCATGTGTGATGTCACCAGAGGGTAGAGTTTGAAATGGCTTGTAATGGCTAATCAACATCACACCTGGTGGTAACTTCTCGCCTTGAGAGAAAATAAAACGAGAGATAGAGACAAGAGATAGAGATGTTAAGAGTCAGAGATGGAGATCAGGGTGGAGAACCAGAGAGAAACGAGAGCAGCAGCAGGAGCACCTGGGTGCCGAGGTCGCCCCTCTCCTTCTCCAGCTCGGCCAGCCGTACGCCCAGTTTGGAGCGGCTCTTCAGCTCCTCCTCCCATAGAGCCTGGGAGTCCTGGGCCGTATGGGACAGCAGGCTCTGCCGTTGCACCTGGGGGACACACAGGGAGGGGGGAGAGGGAGAAGGAGAAGGAGAAAGGGAGAGGGAGAGCGCCGGTTAGAGCAGAGGACAAAACATGGCTGAGGAAAAAATCTGATGAACAGTATTACTAGAGTTTAAAACTATTCAAATAAAGTTTGTGTTGAATAGTGGGACTGAAGTTTAAGACTGCATGGACAATTGGACACCTCCTTTTGGGTTCTTCTGTTCTTTTCATGCTCTTACACAGGCACAGGCACACGCACACACACACACACACGCTCTTCTAATTAAGTACAGAGGTTTTCAGGGCACAAGTGGAGCACCTCTCTGTTGAGCTGATCCTCCAGGTTCATCTTACTGCCTTGAAGGTCGGTCACCAAGTCCTCCAGCCGACCTCGGACCTGTGGAAATATCACCAGGAGATGCTTCAGAAGACGCTTCAGAAGCCGCTTCAGCTTCTATATACGATATATTTTGTGGTAGCAGTGAATCAAGTCAAGTGTATTTATAGAGCCAAGGAACGTGGTCAAGGAAACAAAAAACCCAAATCTTGGTGGTAAAAGAAAGAAACCTTCCAGGATGTAGGAAGTAACAACAAAAAGCTTCATGCGTCATGCAGGCTTGAGGAGGAAACAAGAAACCCCAAGTCTAGAAATAGGAAGAACACAAGATCCCATCACCCAGAAAACCCTCAAACCGGTAGTAAGATAGGAAGCCCATATCTAGATCCACTTTCTATAGGGATTTTCTTTAAAACAAATGTGAACCCACAAAGAGAGACTAAGCCTAGATCCAAAATACCAACCCTGCCTCCAGGACTGTCAGATGGCTGTGGAAATGAATTCAACAAGTCATCAACATACATAAACATTGAGGACACCGCCACAGCTTAATGTGTACTGCCCCTCGTCGCGGTGACACCCTTAATTTGGTCTTATTGATCTTGGTTGAAATGCAGTACCTCTGATGTAACTATTCTAGTGATCTTTGTATTCTGATTCCTATAACTACCCTGCAGTCTGTGCAGATTTTTTTATTTGGTTTTATTTATTATTTTTATATTATTTTTTGTGCATACCTGGAATTTTGTTATATTGATTTGTACACTTTCATTGCACTCACTTGTAAGCTGCAAGTCTACTGAATGGCTACATGTAAATGTGATGCTTAGCCATTAGCTCGTTGGTTAGCATCCTTACCACGGTAGCCTCATGGGCTCCCTTCTGCAGTGCCTCGATCTTGTTAGCCTGCTGCTTAGCCGCTGCCTCCAGCCTGGCGTTCTCTATCTCCAGCCTGGATGATATGGTACAACATTTATATTGCTTTATTATATTGCAAAAATATATTTTCACAGATATTGCGATATAATTTTTGCATCACAATAATAATTTTAATTGAAATTACTATTAAAATCATGATGGGTGTGTAGCAAACAAACATGTTTTCTTACATCGGAAGAAAAAAATGTGTAGGCCAGGGCATCTCTGCAGCACTTCATTTATAATGGTGTTATACAGTTACATTTACACATTTTACCCAAAAAATTGCCATATTGCGATTTCGATGATATTTCGATGAATTGTTCAGCCCTAGTGTGTTTGCGTGCGTGCGTGCACCTCTGCACAGCCTCCTCCAGTTGCTTGACGGTGGTGTCCGAGCCTGCGGAGGTGGACAGCGCCTCCCGGAGCTTCTGATCGGCTGTGGCGAGCTGGCGCTCCCGGTCGTCTAGCGTGGCCTTCAGAGCGCTGAGCCGCCGCTCGGCCTGCACGTACTGGTCCTCGCTCTCATCCAGCTGCCAGGACGCAGGTCAGGGTGTCACAGAGGTCAGAGAGGGCAGAGGTCAAAGCGATATAGATTACAGCGGTTAGGCTTGGCTTTCACTGAGGTGAAAAGTAGCAACGTTTAGAATGCTTGAGCTACCTCAACCATCTGTAATGTTGACTTGTTGACTAATGTTGACACTTTTTGCATTTACATTGCTACTACTCATATTGTGCACTAGTGCTGCACCGATGAGTTGATTAGTCTATCAACAGAAAATTAATCAAATCAAATTTGTATCATCGTTTAGGTCATTTATCGTTTATTTATAATTGCAGCCGTATTGTGTACATATATATAATTTCACACTTATTTTACATTTTTCATCCCTTTAATCTGTACTACTGTGTTGTCCTTTCTGCTGTGACACCCGAAGTTCCCGTCTGGGATTACAAAAAGTTAGTGCATACTTAGCTAAAGTTAGTGCATGCTTAGCTCACCGGTGGATGCGAGAGAAGCAGTAAGCAGTTTCCTACCTTTCCCCTGAGTCTGTCCTGGTCCTTGGAGAGGCGGGCCTTCTCCTCCTCCAGGTCGTTGCGGTAGCGCGTGTTCACCTCCAGCGACGCCTCGCTCATGGACAGCTTCTTCAGAGAGTCGGCCAGCTCCTGCTGCAGCTGCCTCACAGTGGACTGCTCGGACAGAGAGAGATGGCAGAGGGAGGCAGGGAGAGAGAGAAGGACACACAGATAAAGAAAAAGAGAAAGAGAGAGGTAGAGAGAGACAGCCAGATAGAGAGAGAGCGAGAGGGCAAGAGAGATTAGGACAGAGAAACAAAGAGAGAGCAAAAGAGAGACATAGACAGTGCATGTCCTAAACAGACAGGAGGAGAGAGAGCTCTTGAGCTGGCCATTGGCATACGGATGGCATGCTAAAAGTGGCCGTCGTTGGAGGAGACGATTCGAGCCAGTGGTAATCCTCTTTACTCCCTCACCTCTCTCCTCCGCCTTTATATCTGCTCCCTCTCTCTCTCTCTCCTCCTACGGCTCGTCTACCTGCTTCCTCACCTCTCTCTCTCTCCTCCTACGGCTCGTCTACCTGCTTCCTCACCTCTCTCTCTCTCCTCCTACAGCTTGTATTCCTGCTCCCTCACCTCTCTCTCCTTCTACAGCCTTAATACCTGCTCCCTCTCTCTCTCTTCCTCTCCCTCTCTCTCTCTCCCTCTCCCTCTCCTCCTACAGCTTGTATACCTGCTCCCTCACCTCTCCCTCTCCCTCTCCTCCTACAGCTTGTATACCTGCTCCCTCACCTCCCCCCCTCTCTCTCTCTTTCTCTCTCTCTCTCCTCCTACAGCTTGGATACCTGCTCCCTCACCTCTCTCTCGGTCTTCTCCTCTTCTAGCTTGTACACCTGGTCCCGCAGGTCGCCCGCCTTGCCCGCCAGCTCCCGGCTGCGGTCCTCCGCCATCTGCACGCGCCCCTCGCCGTCGGCCCGCAGCTGGCTCACCAGGTCGCCGAAGCGCTCCTGGGCGTCCGTGACGGCCCGCTCCTTGGCCACGCCCTTGTTCTGCGCCTCCTCCAGCTGCTGTCGCAGCAGCGCCGCGTCGCTCTGCACCTGCGCCAGCCGCTCCTGTGTGGCCTCCAGGCGGGCCGAGGAGCGCGTGGCCAGCTCCTTCTCCGCCCGCAGCGCCTCCTCCAGCTCCCGGCAGCGGGTGGCCGCCGCGTCCCTCTCCCGCTGACCGGCGTCCAGCAGCAGGCTCTTCTCCGTCAGCTGCAGGGCGGCGCGGTGCACCTCGTTCTCCAGGCCGTTGGCCCGCGTCTCCGCCTTGGCCAGCCGCTGGGAGAGACCCCCCACCGCATCGCGCTGGCCTGCCGCCTCGCCTGCACCAACACAACAAGGAGTACCTTTAGTACATATATGTGTGTGTGTATATATATATATATATATATATAAATGTCATTTTGTGGACAGTTAGATCTAAAGCAACTTACAATACAGTGTGTGCATCCTTTCACAAACAAACCATCTCAAAGCTGACTCATGCATGGTGTGTGTGTGTGTGTGTGTGTGTAACCCTACTTGTGGTCTTATCTCGCAGCCGCTGGTGCTCGTCCCTCTCGCGGAGCAGGGTCTTCTCCGTGTCGGCCCGGGCCCCCTGGCACCGCTCCGCCTCCTGCAGCGCCCCGGCCAGCCGCGTGCGCGCGGACTCCAGCTCCGCCTCCAGCACCTCGCGGGCCTGCCGCTCGTGCTCCAGCCGGCCGGCGGCGCCACTCAGTTCCGTCTTCAGGGCGCCGAGCTGCCCGTTGTACTGGAACACCGTCTGGGTCAGCGCCTCCTCGTTGAGGCGCAGGTCGCGCCGCGCGTCCTCCAGCCGCTCCTCGAGGGCCTCCCGCTCCTCCGCCCGCCGGCTCTCCTCCTGGGCGGCGGCGGAGCGGCCGTGCTCCAGCTCCGTCCGCAGCGCCGCCAGCTCCTCGTGCAGCGAGGCCGTCTGCTGCACGAGGGCCTTCTCCCGGTCGCTGGCCTCCGTCAGCTGGGACAGCGCCTGGAGGGGAGCGGGGAAGCAGAGAGATCAAAGATGTAAGGGATGATGTACAGCGAGCCGGTCATTATTGCAAAACTAATCCCGACACGGTGATACAGGACCCAAGGGAGGGAGTGGGGGGGGGTGTGGCCTGTATGAAATAAGCAATCCGATGGCTTTCCAAGCCATCTCTAGTTGGTGACCATCATTTTTGATCACAGAACACCTTCACAAAACATGCGGCTGCAAAACACGTGCCGACCCGTCAACCACCGAGCCGTGGTGCTGCGTCATGTTGGTTGGCGGTGCTGAGGTTCGGGGGAGGCGCTATACCTCGTTGCTCCTGCTGACGCTCCTCCGGCTCTCCTCCTCGATCTCCTGCTGCTTGCGGAGGTGGCTGCTGAGCAGGTTCTCCTGCAGGGCCCGGGCCGTGCGCTCCTGGGCCAGCAGCCTCTGGGTCTCGCTGAGGTCCTCTTCCAGCTGCAAAATGTGACACGTCGATTTACTCAGCTGTTCCTCAGATCACGGAGCCGAGGTTGGTAACGGTGATATGAACACCTTGTGACATGAACCAAGGAACTAAAACCAGTTGTCTTAAAATGAGGCAGGCACTTTTTACCCTGTGTCATCAAAGCGACCTCTCATACTCATAAAGGGCCCCTATTTTACCACCAGCTGGCAGGTCAACAACATAACACTTACAATATAGTTTAAATAAAAATAAAAAGCCCTGGTGTTTTGTTTTGTTTTAAAGGGATAGTTCGGAATTTTGGACATAAGACCTATTTTCCAACTCAGCCGGTGTGTTGGAGACGTCTGGAGACGTTTTCAAGACATTCCATTCGGTTCTTCTAGTTGCCGAGTTCGCTGCTGCTATGGCTAGCGCAAGTCAACGGTTCTAGTTAGCCTGCCATTAAAAACAGTCTTGCCCACTCCACAGTGCACCCACTGTGTACAGTTTGTTTAAGTGCACAAAAGTGCACTTAAAGTAGGGACCACTTTGAACGGTCAGGCAGTGAGGAGTGTGGAGCGGACGTGCGACCTGTTTCATGTTGTTCAGCAGGGTCCTCCTCTCCAGCTCCAGGCTCCGGAGGGCCAGCTCCACCTTCTGCCTCTCCTCCACCTCCGTCTGCTGATGCTCCTCGGCCCGCCGCAGCTTGTCCCGACCGGTGTCGTATAGCATGGAGGCGTTGCGCCGGTTCTCCTGCTCCTGCTTCAACTTAAACCTGCAGCAAAGGGGCCAGGAGTTCAAGACCATCTCACTCCTTGTGAGTGAGCGTGTGTAACAGATCTTTATAAAACAGATCGTACATATATATATATATATATATATATATATATATATATAAGGCACGAACAGCTAGGGGACCCCTAGCTGTTTGCGCCTTGCCTTACAACGCCCCCTAGCTGTTCTAAAATCACGATGGCTTATTGCACGATTAGTTCCTACCTGAGATTGTCCACCTCGGTCTGCAGCTCCAGCTGCTGCCGTTCCAGGGCAGACTTGGCGTCTCTGAGGTCCTCCAGGGTGCCGCTGAGCTCCCTCCTCTCCCCCTCCAGCTGGCTCACCTTGTGGCTCAGGTGGCCGTGGCGGCCGCGCGCCTTCTGGATTGAGTTCTCGTACTCGTGGAAGATGTTCTGCAGCTTCACCATGCTGCTGGAGTCTGGGGGAGGCAGGGCGGCGGAGGACAGGAGGAAGGAGGACAGGAGGAAGGAGGTTAGTGAGCACCCGCTTGTTTTTTTGTCAACAAACGATCACATGCAAGCAATCAGCAGAAATGTTCCCTCCTACTCTCGAGACATTACAAGTCTCGACTCACCATTCAGAGACACTGGTTGGTTGTTTGGTTATATTTGCATGATACATGTTCTAATTGTAGAATCAGATGTGATACATCGCAATTAAAAAATATATTTTTTAATTGAGACATTTCAACAGATATTTGATTATATTTGACTCATACACGTTCTACTTGTAGTCATACATATTGCATTATTTTTTTTTCGAATTTCTATTTTTTTGTTATCCAAGTACCTCAAAAGCGAGAATATTGTTTCAAGCCAGTGCTGTAGTAAGTGCAGGGAGTAGAAGCATGTGGTTTACCTGAACAAAAACTACTGTTCCATTAATAAAGGCCATGTTTATCGTCATAACCATGAAATATAGCAGCCAAAGCAACAGCATAGCTCTGTGTGCTGTGCACTACCACTTTATTGGACAACATATAAAGACAATGGCAATCAGAGCTCAAACTCCGAAGTCTGGTATCTCAATAATAATAAAGTCTATGGGCTATAAGCGACACCTGCCCTTGGCTAACAACAGCGAACAAAAGCATGATGGATGGTATGGAGGCAGTAACCTGCGTACCCAAAACGGTGGAGTCTAACTTCTGGATGAGCATGGAGGCGTGGCGGTAGCCTGAGGCGGGGGACTCGATGTCGTCTGTGGGGGTGTCCGACGACTGCGTGAGCTCATCTAGGTCCTCAGCCAGCTCCATCTCCCCTCCCATGTTCTGAATATGCACGATTAATAAAATGGATTCAAAAAAAAAAATCACTGTACAATGGTTGTGGAAGAAATGATATAGGTTTGATTGTCATAAAAACGCACTACTACTGTATATGGAGTTCACCAGCTGGCAAATTACAAATAGGTGACCCAACACTGCATTGTTTTCCCCTTGCCCTAGTTTCAGCCTAGATGGACGCACATTTCCATCTTCACCTGTGGTTATGACCTTATATTTTTGCCAAACTTTACTACTCCTTCCATTCTTTCTCTATAAAATGTTGTGTCTTTGCATCTCCTTGATGTACTTTGAAGACTTATGGCCATGCTGTTATTAACCATCTACTCCATCTACAATAGCACTCTTTTAGAGTATCAGATACTTTTTCCAACAATGGTTCATCATGATACACATCACCTGTTGAACTGAAAAGTTTCTTCGCGCGGGCGTTAGCATTGGTCTTAAAAAAAAAAAAAAGACAAAGGAAACAAACAAAAGCAGGCATGGATGGCAGGGACTTTACCTCATCTAGCCGGCGGCATGCTGACGGAGACCTGGAGCGAGACAAACACAAGACAAAACAAACAGAAAGAAACATGGGTGTTTTGAACAGCAATGACACCATCCACCTTCGCAGGGTTCCCGTTCCTTTATGAGCTTGCAGGGAGAGGGGGCCTGTAAGTCGAAGTGCAGTGGTACAAATGCAGCATGCTAGGTTTCATCGGTTAGAAAGCTTGGCCATGCAGCTAGATCTAGAGTAAGACGGAGCAGAGAGGTGAAAGAATAAATCCGAGGTTATCTTCCCGCTTTCCTCGCAGGGTTCCACATGTTAGGAGACGAGAGGAAAGTAGAGTGCCATCGAAAGAGGCGGGAAAAGTAATGGGCGACTGGAGCGCCAGGAGATACTGGATATATATATATATACCTTCCTTCACTGTCCGAAAGGTCACTTAGAGTGCTATCGTCAAACACAGAGAGAGGGTCTCCGTTAAGGTGGGCCACAGTCCAAGGGGTACTGCATGCCCTCGGCCCCCCCATGGACAGCTGTGAGGGCCCCTGTAGGGACATGGCGTCTCTGTCCCTGTGGGGGTTCTGCTGGACTGGCACTCGAAGCAGCACCGGTTCTCTGTTGACGCTAGGGAGAGCAGCAATATATCTGGCGGTGAGCGGGGAGACGGCCAATCACAAGACAGCACGCCACAACATGGCGGCGCTGGGAAATACTGGGAAATTTCTCTCCCTCCTGTATTTGTTTTTTAAGAGCAGTGCCTCAGGATGATGAGGGAAACTTGGGGAACTATTATTTTTCAGAGAAAATGTAACACACTCGGTACTAATAAGGATACAACAAAAAAATCTGTAAAAAGAAATGTGTAACAGCCTACCTTCGCAACCACAAATTAAAAAAAACACACAAAACACAAACTCATACCTCCTTGGACTTTTCACCGCCGGCCTTTGGACAGGACTCTCGTGGGGTGCGAGCGGTTCTCCTCCTTCCCCAGGACTCGAGCCGTTCGCCCCGGCCTGACTTCCCGACTCTGGCTCGGGTTTCTCGGCTCCTCGCTCTTCCTCCTCGGCCGCTCCCCCGGCGTCCCAGGAAGCGCTGGAACGCTGCGTCGGCATGGCGGCTCGCAAATCTTTGGAGAACTGAACAAATAAAATAAAAAAATAATAAAAAGAAAAAAGAAACAAGTGTCAAAGTGTTGCTGGAGGAATAAAACACGATGACGCAAGCGTACAGGCCGGCCTTAAAAATGTGCTTCTAGCGGGTACACTTGGCCATACATAATTCAGTGGCTATTCTCAGGAGACCCAACACCTTAGCGTGCAGCGCTGCATGTCGGCTAATTACTGCCGCCCATCACTAGCATGCATGGATGTCAAACGATCCTTGTAGTATTTGGTGTGCTTAATGAAGGAACGACAGCTATGGGACACACATTATTACTACATTTGACTTAATCATGGACATAACGCGTCCAAGAAGACGACGATACGCAACATTTAGAAGGCCGGCCAAAAAGGTCTCATAACTGTTAATGACGACAACAACAAAAACGGCATGCTGAAAACGGATTAAAACGATGACGACTGACAGCGACGCAGCAACAGGGCTTCTTTTCGGTCGGAAAAAGAAGAGACGTCGGCACACAGAGTTCACACCACAAACACTATTGCGTCTCAGTAGACGTGGGAGGCTACGTGTCAAGCTCATGCGTTATACACAGAACACAGTACAGTACTGAAGGACGTATGTGACACAGCTTCATACTGTAAGAGAGGCCCAAAGCCATCTTAGTCTAAATATCTAAATACTAATGTCCTAGTCGTATTGCAAGTGGTTATGGGAACTAAGAAACTTCTGAAGTTTGGGTCAATATCACTCAAGAACACAGCCGTGTCAGGACACAAAATAATGTTTTTTTAATTTTCGAAATCCAAAATAGACTTATCAACCGAAATTCGCGCTCTGTGTGCTTTGGGCTTTAGACAGACTTTGAACCACTTGGGGACATGAACTAGCCTGAACTAGCCTGGTTTGGGCCTGGTCTCACCCTCAAAAGATCAGACAACGACAAAAGCATGAAGAGAAACACAGGCAATCTAGAAGAAGGCACTAGAGTGGGTGGCGACCGCCCTCTACCTCTTCCTCAAGTCTGAGCTCATCTCTCACGGTGGAGCCCCCGAACGCTCCGATCGGCATCCGCACATCTGCATCCAACCCGTGCACATCTGCATCGAAACTCTGTGAGTCCACTTCCTGGTGTTCTTCCACCACACCCGCTGAAGCGGCGGGATGCGCAGTAGGTAGGCAAGTCTGAGTATGCGTCAACTCATTCAAATCACTCGCTGAGCCCGCGTGGCTCCACCTCTCCTGGCCGACCGCCCGCCATCGGCTATCCTCGGAGGACGGCGGTTTGATCTCAGAACCAGGGTCGGGACCGGTTACCGCCGGTGACAACAGAGTGTCTTTGGAGTCTCCGTCGTCGGTGGTGTGGGATCCCACAGAGGGTGCCGGTGACGGAGAGCGGCTCCTCTGGGAAATACCTGGGCCCTCGCTCAGGAGGACCGGGTCCCTGGCCGTGATGTCATCATCACCACCACCGCCGCTGTGGTCGTGGTCGTGGTCTTGGTCGCTATCCGGGGCTTCGCAGGCCTGAGTGCTGGGCTCGCTCAGGGAGTCCTCAGGGCCAGACTCTCTCTGTTCCGGTATGGTGCGGAGGGCCGCGCTTCTGGCCATCGCCATGGGTCGCATGATCGGCTCTCCCTCATCCTCCTCCTCCTCCTCTTCGTCACTTGACATTTCATCCACCGCAGGGAACTCGGGTCTGCTCGGCTCTTGTCCTGGGGCGCCGAGGTCTGGGGAAGAACTGGGCCGCGCCAGTTCTCCAAACTTCTGCTTCAGCTCTGCAGCCACGTCCCTGAAGGTGGATTTCACCTCCCTCTTCTCCACCTCCACCCACAGGTTCTCGTATCGGTTTTCCCAGGGGTGTTCCCCGGTGGATCCACGCTGTTCCTGGTGGGGGTCTGGGCTTTCCTGAGGTGGGGGTTCCTCGGTGGCTTCCCTTTCCTGTTTGGGGTCTGACATGTCGGGGACTATCTCGGATGTACTTTCACTCCCCTTCGATGGGTGTGGAAAATAGACGGCAAAACGCAATGCACAAACAAAGACAAGACGATAATGCATAGAAGTGTTGACTGCCACAACAGATTCATATACAGACACATACACACATATATAAATATATATTCACTTCATGAGATTGCAGACACCGCGCTTCATACACAGAAACAACTGATTGTTGCTAGGAAAATCAACCCATAGTTGCTCTGATTTTCCTTTTTTTTGTAAAGGTCTGTAAAAGCATAATATGTCATATGGGTTGATCTTGCCTATCAAACTGTTTTACAATGTAATTTGGACACAGATAAAACAGTGCGGGTGATTGAATGCCAAGGACTTGAGTCAATGTTTTAACGATGAGTCACCTGTTTATGCTGCGTTTCTGGCTCTGGGCTGTCCTCCGTGTCTGAAGGAGGCTCATCCACAGACAACCCTATTGTGGGGACACCAGGAGAGAGTATTAACCAGAGTGGAGGTCATGCATACACAAATAGCACCTGCTAAAAGCACCCTGGGGTGCCTCACCTGCTGTTCTCACGGCAGCCTGAGTCTCACGTAGATTTGCCCGTTGCTGGCTGTCGGATTTAACCGGACTGGGAGAGGTCACGTTGTCCGAGTCCCAGTCTGACTCTGTCAGAGGGGAGGGATGAAGTACGAATTTAAATAAAGAATAAGTAGTCGTCTCAGTGGATTACCAATGCCTTACGCAAATGTTGTCCTACCATGAGGGAGCTACAAAAAAAGCTTTCATTTTTTTAGCTTTAGCTTTTTTAGCTTTCACTAATAACAGCAAGGGGCTTAATACCTTCATCACTGTCCAATTTCTGGGGGAGCATCTTTCTAGCTCTGGGTTGAGGTTGTGGTTGTGGCTGGGTCTTGGGTTCAGGCTGGGCCTGGGGTTCAGGCTGGGCCTGGGGTTCAGGCTGGGTCTGGGGTTCAGGCTGGGTCTGGGGTTGGACCGAAGAAGGGGGGTTCCGAGCCAGGGGACTGGGCAGTGATGTTCTCAAGACGGCAACAGCGACCTTCTGGGGGACGAGGGGATTGGTGGCAAGGCTCTGGGGCTGAGCGGGGGTGGAGGGGACAGGGGGGCCGGGGGATGGGACCCTACGGCCAGGGAGGGTCCTCCTGCTGGCTGTACTGGTGGAGTCCCAGTCTGAGGCGTCTGGAGTGGGAACACAGTGGAAACCGTTAGCTAGTGTTGTTAGTTGCGCTGGGATCGAGGAGATACTATCAATCTAACTATACTGTACATGGAGGAGTCTCTGTATGTCTGTCCCAAGGAACTTCAGTGTCGAGTGTGAAGTTTTTGGATGAGCGGTTCTCAAAGCTGCAAGCAGCAATACCGGAGGCCAAGCAACCGGCCCGCTCCGAACAGGCATGTTTTAAATGGACACTGCACTAGTACTGGTACTACAAATACTACTAACTCAACCTGGTTCTGTTTAGCTCTACTAGAAGAGCAAGGCATTAACACTGCCAGGGTTAGGGGTTCCATTCCCACTGGGGCCACCAATGCTAAGAATGTATGCACTCAGCTATTCAAACTAATACTACATATGACTAACTACTGATGTCAAGGTGAACTTCTAGATGTCACCCAGGGAAACAGTTTTTTTCACTGACCTGCTTTTTGGGCTTCATTGGAGTTTGATGAAAAGGACAACACAAATGTTTTCACTAGACGGTAACAATCTTGGTAATCAGTCGTCTGATCATCCATCTTTTGTATTTAAGGTCCATATGAGGAGTTTACTCGATGAATACTATGTTTATCTGTATATTTACTTACCTTTTTCATTAGCTCATGCCATTATATGAAAACATTTACATTTAGCAAGCTTTGGTTGGCTGTGATAAGCTCCTCAGAGCCTGAAATACAGAGACAGAAGAGATCTGGTTTCGTGTCATTTACCTTCAAGGTCATCAACGTCACCGAGCCCAAGCTCTTCCATCAGATCTGTGTAGAAATTAAGTGCATATCAAGTTGAAGAGGCAAAAAAAGAATGGCAGAAACTTAAGACATTCAGGGTCAGAATTTAATGTTCTCAATGTACCCGTCTTCCTATTGGTTTTTGCTTCAAGTTTATTGAGGACGGACAGTGGCTCCCACTTTGCCCTTTCAATCTGGAAAACAAAATAAATTGTAATAAATTGATTTTCTTATGAATCAATTCCTTTCAGAGAACTCTAAATATATTGACCCTACCTCATTCGGAGGTTGCGGAGCAACCTCATCGTGCAGGGCTTTGCCATCACTGACATCATTGGCGGCGCTTACAACTGTGGAAGAAGACAGGTTAAAAATGGAACACTGATGGCAAAGCGCGAGAGCCTTCACAACGATGTCAAAACACAATGTTTTAGTCAAATGAGTGCAGTGCCAAGTGCGATACGCAGTGCAGCTCATGTTATGAAGCCAGAGCCATGACAATGCGATAGAGATCCAGGTTAATATGCCAAAGGAGAATGAAAATTAAAAAGACCCAGCTGTGATGTTGATGCGCCAGCAGTACAAGCCATCAAAATCTACCCCACAGTGACATCACACATTGGAGTGTCCACCCAGATGTACGAAAGACAGATCAACTAATCAGCCAACCCAGTGGACCGTACCAACTGGTTGACTGATCTATCCGTCATACATCTAGGAAGGACACTCCCACATATGGGGGAACTGTTGACAATAAAAAACGAGTTAAACCAATTATTTAAAAATAAAACGCTCCAACCCAATCAACAAAAGGGGAATGATCTAGGATATAATGAGCACGACAATCGTTTGGATTGCGTCGGGGTGCGAAACATTCCCACAGACACAGGAGGTGAAGGACGATGGCGTTCCGTATGCTTAGTGGATGCGTCATGCGACTTGTGATAACGTGTGGAGGTCATGTATCACAGGGGTTAATGGTGGCTCACTACGGATGATACAGGACATGCTTTTCCTGGGCAAGCTCCGAGACAAGACAGACATTCATACCCACTCCCTGGCTGTCTCCTGGCCTGCCTACACCTCTCCAAGGCTCTAGAAATGTCACCTTACTGCTCTCCTCCCGTCTCAAGTAAGACGGAATATAAAAGACGTCTACAAAGAGGGAATGTAACGGACTGTTAAATGTTGCACAACAAGTTAACACACATGTTATTGCGGCCCATTCATGATCTTTTCCTGACAGTCACACATTTTCTGCAGCATGGAATGACGCCTGCAATGATTGTCAAATAAAGCCAAGCCACAGTGGCACGAATGGGTAATGTTCAAACGACAGTGAAACTACCTTCTCCGTTGTTCTTTTCCGAAGCAGACATCGTCACGCGACCTTTAGTACAGGGGCCCCTCTTTCCAGCATGTGAGTTTCGGGGACTTTCAGAGTGGGACTGAAAAAAGGAAATACATTGGTATGTCAGCATGCACCTCACACTACTTGTTATACAGGGCCTGATAAAAAAACAACAACATCCTGATGTACCTCAGAATCCCACGAATCATCTTCCTCCTCTTCCTTTTCCAGGCCCAACTCAGAGAGAAAATCTACGGGTATGGTAAAGGTTAAGTTAAGTACGTTTCGTGCATATTCTTGGGTAATGTCTCGTACCACATCCTATTCTAATGACTTCACATGGGTGCGAGAGGTCAGGAACTTACCACGCCGATTATCCTTGGAGACTCCGGGGTCCTGAGAGGGGGTTGCTACAGCTGGGGAGGCTTCTTCCTCCTCCTCCTGATCCTCCTCAGCCCGGTCATTTTCTGATGTGAGACCTTCTTCTTCCTCTTCCTCCTCATCCTCCTCCTCCTCATCGTCATCATCATCACCAGTTTCCTCCTCTCCGTCCTCACCATCATCCGTTAGCTCTTCATTCTGTGTAAGGATAAATAAATACACTTTCATTTGCACTGCTTTTTTTTCTGCCAAATTCCGATCCTTTACTTAATAAACATTTACTTAATAAACTATCTACCTGCTACCTGCTGCCTTTCACATGACACAGTCAGTTGTACCTGTTTGACAAGATCTTCAGTGTACCCGAATCGGGGGCTTTCTCCGTTCCTGTTCCCTAGCTCGTGTGGGGAGTCCAAATCCACATCATCAATGTCCGTCATTGGTAACTCCTCATCGGAGAATCCGTTGCTGTCCGACTCGTTACGCACTCGAGTAGAGGCGTTTTCACACGGGTCCACCTTGCCCTCACCTTCTTCGTTGTCGTGGTCCCCCAATTCTGTTCTGTTCTCGCGGGTGACGTCATCTGCACCTCCTAGTGGTGCATAAGATGTTAACCTGGGCTCACACGCCTCGTCTGATCTCTCCCCAGGACCTTCGTCTGGACATTCGCCCAGAGTAGTGTCCGAGTCGTCACCGGACTCAAGCACCTTGACCATTGCGCTGGCGAAGTCGTACCTCAGCTTCGAGGCCCGGCTGTCTGAGTTCTGGCTTTTCTCCTCGGGTTTAGGAGAGCCTTTGATGGTACCCATCCCCGGGTCCTCAGGATCGGGGCTGAAATCCTCGTCAGAATCATTTCCCTCGATCATAGACACCGGCGCCTCATCACTGCCATATTCACCTTCTTCGTTTTTCTCGTTCTCATGAATGACACATTCATGTTCAGGGTTTGCCATTGGCGATGGGTTCCTTGGTGTGGCAGACCTGCTCCTCTCATCTTCATTATGGCCATCATCCTCATCTTGCCCCGACTTGAGTACAGGGGAATTCACAGCAACTTCTTTGTCCTTCATTTGCGGGAAGCTTTCACTCCGACTTTGAGTGGGAGAAACAGGTCCCTCTACCTCATTATCTTCATCATTTTCATCATCATCCCAGCTATTATCATCATCATCATCATGGTCATTTTGATTGCCCAAGCGTTCCTTGGCCTTTGGATTGATTAATTCAAAGTTACCATCTAATAATGGGGAGTTAGGCCTCTCTTCTTCCTGAAACTCTTGTGACACCACAGGGGAGACATCATGAGTTGCTTCTTCAGTCTGGCTTGCAAGGTTTGCACCCACCGGCAGCGTCGCAATGGCCACAGAATCAATAATCTGTGATGCTTCCTTGGTGGAAGTGAGACCCTTTTTCTTGGCGCCATTGCAATCTTCGTCATCGTCTGAAGATGAGTCCCACTCGGACTTTGATTTATCCAGCCTCGATTTGGGTCTTTGTTGTGAGTTGGAGCTGCCCGGTAAAGGGGAAGCTAAGGGACACGTTGGTTCGTCCAGCTGGAAATTGGGAGAGTTGCATTTTGAGGGAGACAGTGGTGGTGATGAAGAATCCCACAAAGACTCCTCATTTGGTATCGGAGACATGCTTTTCGATTGAGGGACTACCTCTGGCTCCACACCTGGTCGATTCTGATCAGGAGGATCCTCATCTACCTTGACCCCCTCTCGGTCACTGTCCTCTCCCTGTAACAAAGAGCCCCATGACGACCTGCGTTGTTCCTCTTTCACATCGGGAGGATCATCCAATTTGTCCTGCCCCGTATTCTCTGGTGACACGTTGCTTCGCTTTGAGAGCACAGTGTTGCGTCCGTGCGCCGCCTCCTGATTACCTGCACCACCATTATCATCATCATCACTGTCATTCCAAGATGCATCCCCGCTGTGCGCTTTGTCGGTCAAGGACCAATCTTCAACATCTCCGTTTCCGTCTTGACCTAATTCCACATTCTTGTCGTGAGCGAGTAAAGGAGTTGCTGAGCTATGTCCGGATGCTATGCAGCCAGTCGCACCTTCGCGCGGTCCAATATTTTGACCTGCGGACCGCATGCTTTCATCTTCATCTGAAAACTTGGACTCTACTCGAATAGCTGAAACAACACAGTCTCCCGGTACATCGAGGGGCCCCGGCATCCCATTGTTTGGTATTGTAGTCGAACCAGCCTCCTTGTCACTTTCGACATCCGGATTCGGTTTGTCGTTATCTGGAGGCCCCACACTCTCAAGACCAGACTCTGTTACTTTGTTATCAGAACATTCCTTTTGACTATTATTAACCATTAGGTCTAGGTCACCAGCACCAGAATGCTCATCTTCAATGCCGTTGGAATCCTCTAGGGCAGAGGCCGCACTATTGTCCTCCTCCTCCTCCTCGTCCTCCTCCTCTTCCTCCTCCTCGCTTTCCACATCGTCTCCCTCATCTTCTTTACTTTCCTCGTCTTCTTCATCTTCTTCCTCTTCATTGTCGTCGTCATCCTCTTCATCGTCATCATCATCATCATCATCATCATCATTGCCCCCCTCATCTTCAACATCCTCTTCATCTTCATTTTCTCCTTCAGAGTCACCTGCCTCGGGACTTCCATCGGGGCCTCCCTCCGGAGAAGCCGGAGATCTGGGCTTACCCGAAGCCTTCTCCGACATCAACTCACCCACTCCTCCCGGCTCACCTCCGCCCTCTCCTCGTTCAGCAAGATAATGTAAAGGAAGGAGGAGACGAGAGATGTAACGCAAAAAATCATGACGACAAGTTCACATGCAAACATTTACCTTGGAGGAATTCTGTACAGGAGTGGAAGTCCTCAGGGGAGTTTTGGAGAAGGAAGCAGGGAAGGGGGCTACTGGGTGCTGGGGAACTCTGGGTGTCTTAGGGAGGGATGAGGATCTCTGGTGTCTAGGATCACTCTCAGGCTCAGACTCGCCACCACTCAGGGATCTGTCGAGCTGGGCTAAAGGTGACGGTCGGGAGGGGGGGGAAAATGGTTACTACAACTACAAGCTCGTAGAAAAGGAGGTATTAAACAAGGTAATAAATGGTCCAATATCTACCAGCATTCCCTCCCTTCTTAGAGGCAATCAATTTCTTCAGGTTTAGCTTCGGCTGTTTCTGTAATAAATGTAATAAAGTTAACATTTGCAAGAATAAAATATTGCGTATGATGAGTAAATGTGTAAATGCCAAATTACCTTTGGGATTAAATCCAATTCATCATCATCCCCATCCGACGATGGCCAATCATCTGCAGCACTCACTGAAGGTCTGAACAGTTTAAACAGCGGTTTAATGTCAGCATGATACAGAACTGTTCCGAAATGCATACAATGACAATGAAGCTGGGGTTACCTGCTGACTGACTCAGACTGAGAATTATCCTCCGCATCTGAAATGTAGCACAAAGAAATATCCATACATATCTGTGCTCACAATGGATTATAAAACAGCTTCACCTTTCGAAATGACACAAAATATAAGCTATTGAAATACAGGATGAGTAAACTAAACAGCACAGAGATGATTGTGTAGGCCAAGTCATATATTATCCACACATAATACCTTTCCCTGCTGCATGTGCTCCATGCTCTAGATCCATTGAAGGTGTATTGCATGAGGGATAAACGAAACAACCATGGTCAACCAGAAACGACAGTAGGGCTGCAACTACCGATTATTTTCAAAGTCAATTATTCTAACGGCCATCACAAGTCCCCAGAGTCCAAAGTTTTAACTTTGCTTGCTGACAAGCAGCCAAGAAAAACAAAAAAAAGTATTTATTTTATAATAATCCATGAACCAAACATTGGAAATTCTGAAGGATCAAGCAGCAAATATCTGGTATTTATACTTGATAAATGACCTAAATCGATTATAAAAACGTGATGCGATAAATGTTCTGCCTACCGTCTTTGTCGATGGCTGGTCCTCCTAGAGAGAAGCCCGCTTCTGCTCCGTGGGGAGGACTTCCCAGCAGGCCTTTCTTCTTCTTTCTGCTGGGGACTTGGTGCGACGGAGAGGGCACGCAGTTTCGCTTGGTGCCATGCTCGATGATTAGGTGGGAACAACTGAAAATGCAGTACTTTATTAATCCTAGGTGGGAATATGTATCATATTTTCTTTAAGGTGTGAGGGCTGGGCAATATATCGATATTACATTGATATTGTGATATGAGACTAGATATCATCTTAGATTTTGGTAATATCGTGATATGGCAGTTGTCTTTTCCTGGTTTTAAAGGCTGCGTTCAAGTAAAGTGATGAAAAAAATGAAGAATGTGGCAACAAATTTGATGAGTATTACATTTACACAGGAGTATACAAAAATAGCTCTACCATGTGGTTACTTTATATAGACTTTTATTTATATATTATATTTATATATTGAATTACCAATAAACATGCTTTATCGTGATATATATCCTTATCATATATAGATATCAGATATTACATGACCTTTCTCAGCATAGATTTTGGCCATATATACTGTATATAGTCCAGCCCTACACAATTACGTGCATGTGGTCAGATATGGGCAAACGTGCATTATCATCAGCAGCGACCCAATTTGCGGGAAAATAAGAAAAACGGACGTCAGAGTACGCACGACCAACACATGTCAACGTTAAGTACACTGAAAAGCATGAGGGCCAAAGCTTACGCATGGTGTCCGTTGATGACTGCGTGGTCGTCGGCGGTCCACCCCTTGCTGTCCTTCAGCGCGATATCTGCGTCGTGCTGAAGGAGCAGCCGCAGCATGCTGATCTGGCCATTCCCCGCGGCGATCATCAATGGGGACCTAACAGTCCAAACCAATGACAAGAAAAAAAACCGCAGCATTAAAAGAGCCACGCATGGACCAATGCTTGCATTTTTACTTCTACAACAAACGTGATTGGCTAGTAGAGGGTTGTTGTGACCTTTGGCCCTGGTCGGTGATATCAGAGTCGGTACCCTCTTTGAGGAGGAACTCGGCCATCTCCACGTGGTTCTCCCGGATGGTTACAGCCAAGGGTGTAAAACCCTCCTGAAAACGGACAGTCAGTCAGTATAAGCACATTCCCACTCAAAATCATGAGTCGTTGGAAATACAACCAAGGCAGGTCATTTGTGTACAAAACACATTCAAAGTCAGTGTACGTTACAAAACTGAACATTTACATTTAAGCACAATATAGGGGTATATAAACCTTGTGATAACGGATTTGCTAAGCGCGTATTAGCAGTAAGTTCTCCTGCTCTCCTAGACGACCCACCAAGAGAACAATGACCCGTAACCCGAGTCTGTGTAGTAAAAAAAGACCGCTGTCTCCTCACCTTGTTCTGGGCGTTGATGTCGGCCTCGTGCTCCAGCAGCAGCGTGGCAATGGAGCAGGACGGGATGTTGGCCGCCAGGTGCAGCGCCGTGTTCCCGTTGATGTCCACCAGGTTGGGGTCGGCGTGGCCCTCCAGCAGCACGCTGACGCAGCGCTCGTGTTGGCACTGCACCGCCTGCCGCCACCGCACACGAGGAGGGGAACGTCAGGAGTTTGGGGTGGAGAAAGTAAGTAACACACACGAGTCTAGGGCTGCAACTAACGATTCTTTTCATAGTCGATTAATCGAATTATCATTTCTGGAGCATCAAACAGCAATTGTTTGGTATGTTTACTTGATAAATGACCTGAATGATTAATCAATTCTAAAAAATTGATTGGATACATTTTCTGTCGATCGGCTAATCGATTAATCGGTTAAACGTTGCAGCCCTACATGAGTCCTACTGTGCTTTTGAGTTCTGTTCTTTTCTTCTATACGTTTTATGGGCCTTTAGTGCCCATGAAGTGAAGAGTAAGAGTCGAAGACAACAGGAAAGTGGGTTAAAAGATACATGTAGCATCGGACCGCAGGTCGGAATCAAACCTGGGTCACTACAAGGCGTGTCGCCTCGATGTGGTTGAGCCACCCATGAGTTCAGTTTTTAAAACGTAAACAAAAGGAGAGCATCGAGGTCTGTCCAGGACTAGTCGGTATTTATTGCGTACCTTCATCAAGGCGGATCGGTTTTGATTGTCGCATAGGTTGAGTTTGACTTTGCTCTCCACGAGGAACTGGACCACGTCAACATGTCCGCTGGCACATGCGATATGGAGAGGTGTTCTGTAACAGGCAGAAAGGAACAAAAACTGACATTTTCTCAAAAAGTCCTAATCCTGTCTAGTTCCACCAGTAGAGCTGGACACACTGCTGCAGGGTTAGGGGTTCGAGTCCCACTGGGGCTACTCATGCTAAGAATGTATACACTCACTGTATTGTAAGACGCTTTGGATAAAAGCATCCACCATTGATTTATTCAAAACCAAGCTCTCTTACACATTATTTTTAAAAATTAATTGTATAATAGTATTGACATTAACCAGGTGCTTTGATCCAAGTTCAAAGGAAAATAAATGCTGGTTAAATAACTAAATGTTACTTTTGTATGTATTGTTAGATTTAATGTGAACCCTTGGATAAAATTAGCAATCATCATATCTGCTTTATGATTACTAGAGCTACGACTACCATATGACTACTAACTATATGCTTCTTACATGTCCAATTCCTTAATCCAATTTGTTTAGAAAAAAAACGTGTAATTCTACAATAATTACGCCTGCATAGTTTGTCTATATTTCACAAAGTAGTTCCGGTAATCCCACCAATTACCCCTGTCACCTGCTATTGGTCCAGGGTAACGAGATCCTTTCTTGAAACATAAGTAAGTGGAAACACTTGAGTGTAATGTGAACTATGCTCAAAACAAAACTCCAGCTGGTGCACCTGACTGCAACAACGCAGGTCAGTCGCCACAATGGTTATTTCAGGCACAACTAACTACTGTAGTGTGGGCACTCGCTGATAAGATGCGGGCGAGACACACGAGTGGCAAGAGTTCACGCAAACCAAGGGCGACTCCTTACCTGTTCTCCTTGTCCAGCTGATTAATGTCATTCTTCTTGGCCAGCTGCACCAGCTTTGCCACATCGCCCAGCAGCGCTGCCTTGTGCACCTTCCCCAGGTCCTTTTCCTTCAAGTCGTAGCCACCGCCGGAGACCGTGCTCCCGTTGTCGGACGTGTTGGACGGGAACTTCTTCTTCTTGGTGAAGTTGAATATCTTCTTCATCTTACAGAGCGGCGCGGCTGATGACAAGCTGGAGACGACCCCCCCTCGTCGTCCGTGCAGCGTCACGACCCGCGTCTCTGCTTCAGCTGCTGCTGCTGCTCCTCGGGGATCACTGCAGGCGTCCCCATCCCTATAAATAAGACACGCAAAGAGGATTAGCCTCTGAATTAACCCCCCCCAGACGCATAAATCGTCCTGCATCCTTTCTTGCAAAGCCATTTTCTACAACAAGCAGCTCTTCACCCATCAACACTGTGTGTGTGTGTGTGTGGGACACACACACACACACACACACACACACACACACTTCATCACTTACCTGATGATGTCTACCTACAGACAGCGGCTCCTTTAACGGGTGGCACACAGCGTTATATTCAGGCCTGTCTGTGTTACGATGACTAATAACACACAAGTCGCTGCTAGTGGTATGTGTGTGTGCGTGTGTGTATGTGCGCGCGCGCGCGTGTGTGTGTGTGTCAAACGCTGTGTTGTGCTGTGTTGCGTTGCACCTGGACACGATACCCTGCAGGTTGTTGCTATGGCAACCCACTGCCTACATAATCATCAGGCTAACGGCAGCGGGCGCATAACGGCTCGTGGATTTAATATTAAAGGCGGAATATTCGACATATTTAACATATTTTCATATTTAATATGTCAACTTATAGCAATTTAACGGAATCCCCTTTTGCGTCGTCGCGTCGCAGACTCGGCCACCGGTGTGGCGGATTGTTGCCAGGCAACCGCCCTGGCGCGCCGCTCGTGTCGTCATCGACGTGCCAGTTGGGATAGCTCGCGCACCGGTCTGCACAGACCCGCCAGCGCGAGCTAACGTGGCTAAAGCGACGCAATGTAACCCCAGCTCATTTAACGGCATTTAGCAAATACAGTTGTATACAAAACGCCCCCCGGGGGGGAAAAAAATCGGCGATAGTTAGCTTAAAGCTGAATGATCAACTCCTACACTGTGCAGTTAGACTCGCAGGGCGGCGTTAGCGCGCGTAAATAACAATATATATTGTATTTTAAGTGTGTACACAAACCTGTTGATGTTGAAGATACAGCCAGAAGGGGAAAAAATGAGACACATAAACTTGCTGGCTTACTGTCGGCGCGGCCAGCCAATCAGAAGGTCGTATCGGACACCGGCTCTCCCCGTTTGGCCAATGAGCGACACGCATATGAAAGGTAGGCTGAGATTTAGGACCCGCCCCCCTCAGCTGTTGGACGTGTGCGTTGACGAGGCGCCACCACATGGTGGGGATGTGTGCTGTTAAATGGACGGTTTCAGGACCTGGATCCAGAACCCATCCCTGGTTCAGGTTCTGGTTCCGAACCAAGACACCCTGTCCATAATCCGTGTCATTATGTGGACAGTATATTGATTGAACGACCAGGCTCACGCTTTCCAGTGTTATTGTGTTATTGCAGTGTTATTGAACAGCATTATTGAGCTGCTGTGGTTTATGTAGGCGTCTTTCTATCTGGTTGGGGATTATATAGGCCTACAAGATAAAGTTCAATCATGGACTGTACAATGTTAAAGTGTAAACATGCAATAGAAAATGACAGCAGCAAAAAAAAACACAGCGTCAAATAGCCCAAGAGACCAATAAAAAGTGATGGACCGTCAGATAATATGGGAAAAGCGAGGCCCCCATAAACTGTAAACACATGCACTGGAGTCAATGCAAGTGCTATGCAACACATGATGTTTGCGTTCAGCCCCTGGATCCATACTGACCCACTGGAGCAGACTGGAGCAAGCTGAACGGAAATGGCGTTCCCCTCACTACGCTGACCCCCATCCACCTTGGATTTCTGTTCGCGCCATATAAGCGTCTGAGGGTGTCCAAAGCCAAATAACGAGCTATTTTTTTGTTTATGGATTCTGACAGTGAGGGAGATGTAATCGCCTCTTTCACGGCCACGCTTGAACCCGGTTTCTCGCTCTCGAAACAACACACAAAGTGTTTTGCTCTGCTGTCGGCGTGTGTATACAATGGGATGTTTACGTCTAAATCAGGCCACACCATATTAAACAGACCATGATTTCCTTTCCGACTGTATACATACTTAACCTTGGATGTGAGGCGTCTGCCTCACACTATTGTCATTTTATGGTATCCTTTTCAAGTGACCATAATTGGACATTTACGGTTGCGGTTATTAATCTTAACCTGTAATACTACCATCCCAGATCTGATAAAACACACGCGCGGGTGTATGTGACGTACGCAGAGATGAAAGTATGTCACGCAATACCTCTGGCATCGAACCTGGCACGCAAATACCGCCTCCAAGTATGGATATGATGCGCCAGAAAAATTATTAATAGAATACGTTTTCATTACTCCCAATGAATTGCAGTAGGTGCTAGTTTTGTCATAATTTCTGTTGACTTTTATGATGCCTTTGATGTTCGGCGTGTAGCCTGAAAGGAATGCAACAGAACATACTTCCCAGATAGACATCCATGATAACGTTCAGACGAGGAGCGTGATTTAATTCACGATTTATGTTAATGCGTGCTCATCCAAGACATAGGCAGCGGGAACATTCGATATGACGTAGAGACGTTGGCTGACTGCAAAAACTAACTTTAGGTGAGGCAGAAATAGACCATCTAAGGAAAAAGCCCATTGAAAAAATACAAACAATTGAATGTGTGTTTATTTGTAGTCGAGGAGGTTAAGCTGGCACGCGGAGACCTAGAGGAGGCCATTGATGAATGAATTGAGGAATTGAGGGTCAGAATGAGAACAATGTCGACTAAGTGCTCTCTAAGTGCAAGATTGTAATCGCGCCGTAGGTTAAGGTTTAAAAAGTCTGACTGGTATCTTGCCTATAAACGACATCGAGTCAAGTTGTTTTCAGAGTAAATACCTTATAGTCACTGACCACACGGACATACTGTATATAAAACTTGGTACACTTACTAACTAGGATATTATAATGGAACATAATAGAATAGAATACATAATAATAGAGGAAACCGACTAATCATCCTGACCGTGTGAAAGGGCTATAAATAAAATGGCATTGTCTTGAAGTGAGTGGGCACGATGCTTTGATTGTCGTTTGGTACTTTATTTAAATCCATCCTATAAGGGCCACGAGGAACCCTATAGGGTCCAGCAGAGGGGTCTTTTATACTTTAGTATATAAACTACACCAATCACATAAAATAGGTTTATCGGATTATATCTCAGGGGGTCAGCGAGGCTCTTTCTGGGAACACAGTAGTCCTCTAAATCCAGGGGCATTTTCACACTGAGGCTAATCTGTTCATAGACAATATAACCATGAATGGGATTCAACGATGAGCTAATCAAGTTGAATCATTTCGCGGTAACTTGAAATGGATTATACAGCTGTATTATGTCATATCCTAAAAGAAGCAGATCTGAGGAAGCGTGGACTCGAGGGAATAACCCTTGCCCTAATACCGCGCTCCTAGTGTATCATCAAGACGCCGCCTGGCGCTGCGTGGAACATTCCCTGCGCTTCTCTGTCAGGATTCTGGAGGAAGATATTGACATGTTTCGGTGGGAGTATGAGAAGCTTAGTTACATTTCAGCGTGTTTGATCTATAGTCCCCCTCGGTCTTCTCACGTCATGGACGTTCCCAGACTACCCATCAATGCATTACACACAAAGCATTTTAGTCCAACCCCGTCCGGTGACCTACATGTATCCCCAGAGATAGATTGATCCTCATTGTGACCGCTAATGTCAATATCGTGTCCAAGCATTCATTCAAAGCTGTCGTTCTAATACCACCACAAAAAAAACACAATTTATGTTGTTGCTCTAGCTGTCCTCCGGCGAAGGAAGCACGTTGGAATTTGTTCAGTTATTTTTCACGTAATCGTCTCCAACGCTATGATTGATTCTTACAGGTGGTGACGTCTGACAACGGGTTTAACGGGATGCGTCTCACAGTGAATCCCGAAGAAGTATACGTGAATATCAAAGTGAGGATGAAATGAAAGCGCTGGCAGATCTGATACGCTATACGGATGATTCACCAGCCGGAGCCTTAGCAGTCCTTCTTGTTGTGATATTGTTCACATCAATGGCCGTCTCGTCTCTAACGTGTTGTATTGGTGCTTCTTGAATAGCTGAGGACTTTCAAAAGGTTTAAAGGCTTGCCAGGTTCATGTTGTTCATGAATTGAATACAGTGTACCAAATGTTATACATTAAAACATATTGAATGGTTTATTTGAATGCTTTGCACGATTCATTCTTCACGATTGAATCAATTACGATGATGATATACAAAACATATCTGAAGATTTATGTGAATGCTTTGCATGATTCATTCTCCACGATTGAATCAATTTACGATGATATACAAAACATATTTGGAGATTGATTTGAACG
The DNA here is from genome assembly GCA_027122695.1 of Merluccius productus. NCBI lineage: Eukaryota > Metazoa > Chordata > Actinopteri > Gadiformes > Merlucciidae > Merluccius > Merluccius productus. Next base: position 3,851,744 of record JAOPJI010000142.1, read on the forward strand.
CATGCGATATTCATGTTGGGTTGAATTGCTTACAGTATGCTCACATTATATACACACACACACACACACACACACACACACACACACACACACACAAAAAAAGCTGTTTCCAAAATCACCTTGTAATTCACAGAGCTGTTGTTCTGCCCGGGAGTGGAGACATCACCGGCGCGTGCGTTTTGAATGCCGGCCTTCTTAAAATTGTGTCAATTTGTGAACAGATTCAGAAAGGTGATGCTTTTTACAGCGGCTGCACATTAGTGTGCTTCCATTCAAGTTGAAGTGTCTAGTAGTGGATATCTACTCCGTGATTTTCTTGAAAACCGCCTCATTGAGCGTTGTGTGAGGAGAAAAAGGAGAACATCTCGGGGGATTATGAAAATGATTGACAGCTCAACACAATGTCCCTCTACAGGGGTCATGAAACACATTCACACATTATACTGTACTAGAGAAGACACAAAGGGCCCCTATTTTACCGTCGGGTGTGATGTGTAATTAGCCGTCGTTACATGCCAGTCAAAAATCTGCCCCCTAGTGACATCACAAGTGGGAATGTTCACCCAGATGTGTGATGGATGTATGTGTATGAGGGCCCCTTGTTTTACCATGGTGGTAAAATAAGGGGCCCTTATTAATACTTATTTTGTATTAATTCAGAGCCTTCACAAGCAGGTAGATCACACGAGCCACTTGGTTGGTTGCTGGGGGGGGCAGGAAGTGAGTCACTACACAGGAAGTGAATGCTGGGATGTTTGTGTTGGAGGGAAAAGTTGTCAAAGTTATCTCACATCGATCATACAGCGTCCAATCCAAGGGGTAAATACAAAACCAATGTTTTATTTTATGCGGGCCTACGGTATTTATACATGAATTAGGCTCCGTAAACAAGCGAACAATTGCTTCATACCGTTTTAATCGATGTGTGTGGGAGCGGATAAACACATGAAATGATCCCGTTAGAATGAAGTTAGATTTTGTGCCGTGTGCTTCCTCGTTGTGTTTCTAATAACAGATCCTGAGCACCTAAATCCTACATATGGTACCGGATGATTAGACCGTGTTCCCATGGTCTGATGTTTCGGCCCAGGAAGTCAATAGTCCTCCCTATCGGGGGCCATCTGATGTCTTCCCCTACAGGCGGCTGATGTCGTCTGCATATGGCATCCTACGGCGACTTCAGATACAATAGCGGCGGCGCGCCGAGCTCAGCGGCCGCCGCTTATAGCGCATGATGAAGGCTCGTCTCTTTGAAGGAAGTTCTTGTGGATATTTCCCCTTCCTCGAATTGTCTTTAGTCTCGCACCTTCTTGGCCGCAAGATTCAAGGTTCATTGGAGGATGTGCCTTTTTTTTATAGGACACATCGTCGTGTGTGTCAGTGTGTGTGCGTGTGTGTGTGTGTGTGTGTGTGTGTGTGTGTGTGTGTGTGTGCATTTCAATGCACATGCACTTTCTGAGTTGTCGGGGTTCATCATAGGCATCCTTTTCACACACTGTCACACACCTCAACATGCGGGCCCCTCACAGGTTTGTCTTCAATAATAATTTACATTTTATTCAAAAAGTCGGCCCCTAGCTATATGCACCCCCCCCCCCCCGCGGCGGTCGGCTGGGGGGGTAGGGCATAGGCCCCCCGCCGTTGGTGGGGGTTGGCGGGTGGCGGGCGGGC
>JAOPJI010000142.1:3886870-3898985 GCA_027122695.1 Merluccius productus
GGGTGGGTGGGTGGGGGGGATTATGGTCTAGGACGGATGGGTCTGGAAAACATTAAGCAGTTACAGTCGGATCTTGACAAAAAAGGCACAAAAAAAAAAAAAGCCTGGAGAAAAACACATGACGTCTCCGGGAGACAGAGACCACCCGGCACATCTGCTTGTTTTCGGAATTTAATTGACTGCTTTGGGTAAACCTGTTGCACACACTCGCAGATCAACACATGTCAAGGGGCGAATATCTGCGTGTGATTGATACGTGAGCTTGGCCTCTACATGGCTCAGAGGCAAAACGGGGACGGGGGTTGTGTGTGAGGAGTGTGTGTGTGTGTGTGCGTGAATAGCGCTAGCCTTCGTTAGCGTGAAGTGCATCACTGGGGCCGTACAGTGCGAGCCAAGACCGAGCAGCCGAGCAGCTGTTGGAAGACACCAGTTGATAAAAGCAAATGAATAAATACATAAAATTAAAAGCACACATGGGATGTTTTGGCTTCTTGGAGAACAATGAGTGAGAGGGGAAAAGAAAAAAAAAAACCTTCATTAAGAACACAAGCCGGGAAACGGCTTCGCTGTTGAAGTAAATAACTACGGACGAGATTGTGATTGAAGATATTTAACCGGTTTTCCTGGTTTTAAAGGCTACATTACAGTAAAGTGATGAAAAAAAATGAGACAATATTCACACAGGAGTATACACAAATAGGCTATACCATGGTTATTTTATATAATCTATTTATTTATTGAATTAGCATTAGAAAATGCGATTTTGGTCATATATATCGCCAGCCCTACTTCGGTGGTCTACGGTGTCTATGTGTGTGTGTGTGGGTGGGTGGGGATGTGCAGTTGTGCACGCACACCGATGCTTTGACCCTCTAACCAGAGGTACGTTGTTGTTCTTACCGATAAGCTGGACCATCGAGAAGGACCGTGACTCACATAGACATAACATTGACATAAATAGACAGTCAGAGGAGATGGCGAGGGAGAGGGAGAGAGAGAGAGAGAGAGAGAGAGAGAGCTCAACAAGAACCGTCTTATCCCCTCCCTCCCTCCCTCCCTCCCCCCTGAGGCTCCCCACCGTTTTTTCCCATTTCCCCTACCTGGTTGTATTTGGCATTGGCCACATGCTTGGTCTCCATCTTGCCGTACTGGGGCGGCTTGCAGGAGAACTCCACGAAGAGCAGCAGCTGCTGGAAGATGGCCGGGTACATGACCTGCAGGTTCTCGGGGCCCACGCAGATGGCCTGCAGCAGCGGGGAGGGAGGGAGGGAGGGAGGAAGAGAGAGAGAGACGCACAGAGAGAGTGAGAGCGAGAGCGCACGCGAGAGAGAGAGAGAGATGAATGCAATCCACCAGGGGGCGGGCTTACAGGCTTACGAGGAGATTACAGAACCACCAGGATTCGACCGGTCAAAGGGTGATGAAGGGGAAGCGTGTATATAATGAATATTCATATTCATACATATTCATTTTTTTGTAAATACTTGAATATAAATATCGTTTTTGTATTCTTTTAACATACTAATTATTTTGACATGATATGTTGATGTACTGTATATATACTGCCTGGAAACCAGAGTCAAATTCCTTGCATGGGTGACGCATGCGTGGCCCAGCAGAGCAGATCCAACTCAGTGATATTAAAATAAGAAAAGTTGACCACTAAAAATGACTAATGATGAAAACAAATGGGGCCCAAAAGAGGGATGGGGCCCCTAAAACAAAATGGGGCCCCCTAAAAACAAAATGGGGCCCCTGAAGAGGGATGGGACCCCCAAAAAGAAATGGGGTTCCCTGAAGAGGGATGGGAGGACCACAAGGCCTTTACCTTCTGCAGGACGTCCAGCGCGGTGAGCACGGCGTCCTGCAGGCCGGTCAGCACGGCCTCGGTGTAGGAGGGCAGGATGAAGGGCGAGGCGTCGCTGCTGATGGGCACCGACACGGCGCCGTGGAGGATGACCCCCAGCTTGCGCAGGTCGTCCATGCTGAAGCCCGCCTTGATGTGCTGGTAGAGCGCCGGGAAGATCTGGATCAGCGCCGTGAGGAAGGGCTGGCTGGGCACGAAGGAGTGCTTCTCCGAGGCGGCGGCGGCGGGCGGCGGCCGGGTGCTGTCTGTGCCCGTCCGGAACCAGGTGTTCCACGCGGACCACCACAACGCCGCGTCCTCCAGCGCCGACTCCTCGCCGGGGGGCGGGACCTGCAGCTCGGCGCCGTTGTAGCGCGTCAGCCGCTCGACCAGCGAATCCGAGCGCACCAGGGGTCTGCCTGGGCCCGAGGCGGTGAGGGGGTCGATGAGCACGGGGGGGACGCCCAGGGAGGCCAGCGCGTCCCCCGGCCTGTCCGAGTCTCTGGCGGGCGTGACGATTTGGAGGATCTCCTGGAAGCTCTTGAGGGCGGCCAGGGAGACCTCGTTGTTCTTGCTGAGGGCTGCGGACTGGATGTGGTCCAGCAGCACCTCCCAGGCCTTGAAGAAGTCTCCTGGAGAGACATGAGAGAGACGAGGTTAGTAGTATGCAGTCGCAGTATGCAGTATGCAGTGAATTCAATACGAGAGATCGATACAAGCTACAATCTGAGAAAGTTTAATACATCGGAAAGAAAAGTTGTTACGCATATAACCTTTGTTATTTAGCGAGTTGACCTCCAAAAAGCAAACTGCTCCCGGGTGGTATTAAAGCACAAGGAAGGCACCGCTAAAAGACTTACCTGGACCTTTCTATAACTTACAGTATATATTTTACGTCAGATCTTTACTAGATGAGCACCCCCCCGTTTCTATGTAAGGGATCATTTACAGCGAGCCGGCCTAAACGGTCTTGAATCACCTTGAAGGGGTTAATATCGCAAAAATAATGACTGGCTCGCTGTACATTATCCCGCTTATCACGCGGTTACTTACTGAGGAAAATCAATAATTTCACACAAAATATAACATAACATAGCGCCCATAGCAACGGTCTGTTATTCATAGCGGCGGTCTGCCATTCAGAAATAACAGACCGTAGAATGCCGTAATTGACCAGAATATTCAACAAAGCCGTGTCATTTACTTAATATTGTTTCAGACATTTTGCACATAAGCACCCTGCTTCTGTAATAAAACAATTCCTTAGTCCAGATCCTTAGTGAACACGCACCGAGCTGTTGCAGCAGGTATCTCCTGGTGTTGAAGATGCGAGCCACGCCCGCCAGCGTCAGCACCCAAGTCTCCGCCCACTGCTTCTCCGCCGTGTCGCGCGAGTGGTGGATGAGGATGTTCCCGCCGCCGGACTCGATCTTCTCCTTGTCGGCGGTGGTGGACGAGCGCCTGACACAGTCCAAGAGGTGGAACAGCACCTGAGACGGGGAGTTTCAAAGTTAAAGTCTTTTATTTAATCCAGGGGCTCTTTAAACTTTTTCCTCTCTGGACCCCAAAAGACAATTTCAGTGCGTCTGTGAGAGGGGTTCTGCGCATTAACAGGCCAGGACCCACCTCCAACTGGATCGCGACCCATTTTGGGTCCTGACCCAGTCACATGAACCCCTATGGCCAGTCTACCGACCATTCTTTCTCCTTTTTAACCGTTAAACGTTGTTTGTTGTCCATGTTTGCCATGTGGTTTTTATCGTTTTGTTTTCATTGCTTTGTTTGTATCGAGTCGTCGATCCTGAAGACGGATTTCTGCGCGCTTGCAAATGGACGCTTTGAAACTGAAACTTAAACTCTCGATGACAACATGTCATCGAGATGACTCATTTTACCTTCCAGACGACCACGTGCCAGGTGGCCTGCTGCAACAGCGTGCCGTGCGCGGCGACGGTGGAGAACAGCGTCTGGCCGGCGCTCTTGCGCACGGCGGGCCGCAGGTCCACGCACAGCTCGCCCAGCTTGGCGTACAGACACAGCCACAGGCAGTCGAAGGGCGGCGCCGGGTGGAAGGGCCGGTGGAGGGTCTCGCCGCGCTCCCTGGCCTGCTTCTGCACCGCCGCCTCCTCCCGACCCAGGTCCTGGGTGATGGCCTCGCCCCGCTGGAAGAAGTAGTCCGAGATGTTCCACTGCGGAGGGGATGGGAGAGAGACATGTTGAATAACGGGTAAGGGTCGCGTCCCTTGCTCATTTCGGGGTTTAGTTCGCAATAACGAGCGAAAAGAAAAGTCTGTTAGATTATACGGTTGAATGCCGTAATTCACCAATCAGAATAGAGTATTTAACAAAGCCGTGTCATTAAAATTCAATAAACATACTTTGATCCATGCAGCAGACATACATGTACAATGTCCACATACACGAGGCAGCAGAGCGGACTGTAGAAGCTAGGTTTAGTTTGACTCCCTTAGGCCCAAAAAGGTTCTGGGGTTCGATCCACAATATCCGCAGCCTAACTTGTCGGCGTCCATCTGAGCGAGAGGCCAAACCGTCAACCTGCTCAATACACTCAGACATGCATCTCTGAATTCAAAATAAATTCATTAAATAAAAAAAGAGAGGGATTCATTGAAGCAAGCAGTCGGTGAAACGCCTCGGGCAGCTTCGCTGTCTTATTACCATAAAGTAATCTCACAAGAGTTGTGAAGAAAAATAATGCCACAACACCGCGGATCGATAACGGGTCCTGCATGTCTTGAATGTTGTACAGTATTTCTATGAAATATCTATGGTTGAATGCCAGGATCATTAACCGGTGCGCTATGAATTATGCAACATTGTTTTGGCAGGACGGCTGCTCAAAGGGTGTTGAAAAACGTTGAATGAACTAAATACTATCCCGCGTACAACTTACAATCCAAAGATCAAATCGCCACTAGTAACATTATCTTCGGGGGAAATTGCGTTTATCTGTAAGTGCCGGTTGTGATGAACCACCAAACAAATCATTTTGACTGTCCAGGCAGGTCCACCACAGTGGTTTAGGTCCGAGAGTAGGTCATCTCCCTGGCAGCCATTTGGGCCACAGGCATCTTAGCAGATTGGATGATGGAGCACATTTTTTAGGCGCAATTAGATTTCAACCACTGACCACTGTGGAAAAAAAAAAGTTTTTGTTTTATGCCGTCATTAAGCAGGAGTTTGTATCTAAAGAATGAATTCAGATACAGGAGCAGCTAGGGGTTTAGGGCATCTTGCTCCATGATGCCTACAGGTAGACTGGGAACACTGGAAATCCAACACAAAACCTTTCAGTTGGGAATCAAACACTTGAATTTACCTTGTGTAAACTCTTCTATCTCTACTACTACTACTACTTCTACTTCTACTTCTACTACTTCTACTACTACTACTACTACTACTGTTGTTGTTGTTGCTCCACTACTAATCTGGGATCCAGAAATCCTACTGTGTTACAGCAGACCTTCTGGGGGGAGACGGCACCGAGCCTGGGCCAGAAACCAGAAACTGCAAGAGGCGGAGTTACACCTTGTGTCCTGCTTCGTTACGGAGATATTCTACCGGAGAAAACTCATTTGTGCGAGTGGATGAAGCTTTCAGAGGAGGAGGATTTTATAAAGTGTATTTGCTACCGTGGCCAGTCTGCACAATATTGTAATATTTTTTTTACAGTTGACTACCGCTGGCCGAGTTTGTGTTCGACAATCACACGCTTACAGATCTCCACCTCCAGCAACATGATTGGTTGAAACAAATACAAAGCAAGAGAAAGCGAACGCCTCGTTCACCCAGATCTGAGCTCATCGGCCATCATGCCGACGTTAGATATTGATCTAAAGTCTCATTTTGAGACTACTCCCCTTCTAATAGCGCACACATTTCTTCCCTGCATCCCTCTCATCTCACCAGCAAGCCGATGGACGTGAGGCTGATGTTGAGCTCCTGGTTCTGCAGGCCAAAGCTGCCGGCCACATCCACCACGATCTGGAGGCACGCGCACGGCATTGTGGGTAGGAAGTCTGTCACCACCAGCTGGAGGCACTGGAAGGCTGTTCTGATCAAGGACTCCCTGGGTAAGGGGAGGGCGAACAAAAGGGGAAAACACGGCGGTTACGGTGCCGGTGTGAAAACCAGGTGACCAGGGTGAAAAAGTTAATCCATCAAATTTTCTATGACAACATTTTCTTTTTTTTTTAATAATGATCCAATCCTCGGGTCTATTCTCGATCAATACAAGTTAGCTTTTGTAGCTCAATGCAAGCTATGTTACGTACATGACATGAAACAAAGATCCAACGCTTCCACATTTGTGACAAAACAAAGAAAAATTTGGAAAAAAAAGACTAAAGTTCAAAAATTGACTTTTGGAATCGAGTCTTTTTACCTGTCAGAGTGGAACGACCCACCGGTCAAGCAATTGTTTTAATATGTGAGCCCTGCATTTCTTTACCTGCCTAATGTTCAAATCTATCCACCATTGGCTGGTGGCAGGTGTTAGTTTTGGACCCAACACATAATGTAGGTACAGACCCGTTTAAATTGTCCATATATTTAAGAGACTACTGGTCTGGTCGGTTTCCCCTTCTATTCCTCCCTCCCGAATCCTCCCACTGTGCGTGGCTCCCTCCGCTCTCACTGCACTCACCCCTGGTCGTTGCGGATGGCCCCTATGACCCCGAGGACCAGGGGCCAGCCGGGCCCCAGGCCGTCGCCGTGACTCTGGAGGATCTGCAGGACGCTCTCCAGCTGCTTCTGCCGGATGTCCGCGTGGAGCACGTTGGACAGCTCCTTCAGGGGGCTGAGCAGCAGGAGCTGTACCCGCTGTGGTGGCGGGGGAAGGTGGGAAATGGAGAAAGTAAAAAACGGTTCATGAGCGGACGTGTTGCAAGGCTGGATAACCACACGCTAGTCTCGCGATACCAGGCGACCGGAGATCTCGCGCCTACCACTCGTCTGGGGATTTCTGAATGCAAGCTACTTGCTAGAAGCTACTTGCTAGAACAGCGGCCAGAATGGTAAAGTAGCAAGGGTATGCCTAGGGATAAAATGTAATGTTAAAATGTGAGGTGCGCAGGTAAAAATATATATTTCATATTTACGCATTAGCACATTTTAAGTGAACTCTAGTTTTAAAAAAATACTACAAAGGTTGTTATGCAACACTGTAAACCCGAACAGTACTACTAACTCAAAAGTATTGTGAAAATAGCAATCAAAATCCGCTATCAAGTCAACAGAACTTTAAGTTACTAAGTGTTCCGAACGAGTATGTAGTTATAATTTTGTGCTACTTAAATTGTCTGAGTGATCATCATTGTCATACTCAAAACCTTTGAATGCACGGAGGCGTGGGTCATTACGTTAATGCCGTTAATGACGGCATTGCGTCATTACGTTGGCGGGACCAAACGAGGCAAAATCAAACCAACATGGCGGTCGTGAAGCGAGTGGACTGCGACGGTCGCTGAAGTTAAGAAAACTTGTAAGTATAACAGTAAAGTCTTCTAAAACTCAACTGCATGTTGTTTAACTGCATAAATGCCACAACGAAATCGTACTTTTTGGTTTGTCTGCGCTTTTTTACACATTCAGCGTAACACGCGGTCACAGTTACCGGTCTTTGGTGAGGACGTGTTGCGTGAACTGAGTGCAATAATCAGAATGACGGTAAATAATTTCAGTCGACGGTATTGTTATTTTTTATAAATGTGTTTCTGCTGGTAATGTTAACATTTGGTCGAAATTAAGCCGGTATGATCCGGTAAAGCCTCCTCCCCCTCCCCCTCGAAGTAAGAAGAAGGTGTGGGGGAGGGGGTACATATTATATTCCTTACGTTGATTTTAAACGGGAGCTTCAGACGACCTGTAAACATCCCAGGGTCAACTGTACTTTATATTTCTGCTCCGTTTCCAAAAATGCCCGCTTTCTTGAAGTAAACAAACCCCCTTGATGTATGTTTGAAGCCGTCTGACGTTGTCGGTTTTGTGGGATGGAAATGGCCTAAAATGGGATGGAAATGGCCTAAAATGGGATGGAAATGGCCTAAAATCTCCCATTATATGCTGCTGTGGCGATGCGGGGACAGACGTAACCACTGCATAAGACCTAAAATATTTGTAAACTATAGCCCAAGGTTGAATTTGCCTGGAATTGTCCTTTTAATGACACACACTTCTTCTACCTCCATACTAATTATTTGTCTTTCCCTGTAGGCTGAAGTTGGTACCCAGCACAAGGCATCCTTGGCAAACAAGGTAATGTTTATGTTCATTTTTAATTTAAAGATGTATCCATTAAATTTAATGTTGATGATAATTGTCTTTGCATTTTACTGTATTTTTTGGTGAGGCCGATAATTCAGTTTTCTATATTTAAAGGGATAAAAGAAATAACTATGAAGGCAAATCTCATCCCTAATTGTTAAGAGATTAGATTAACTATAATAAAGGCTAGACTATATATGTTGCACAGTTGTTAAGTCTTTTTCCTCAGAAAAATAGCTTAGTCCACAGCATTTAACAAAGATTGGAAAGGGTTCACAATCTGTGTTTTTAAAATGTATAAATTACTTTATTTATTTTTAGCTAAAATATTCTAATTAGAAATTTGGACTGCATTATTTGAGTGCTTTCATTGTACTATTTTATGTCATCCCACAGGATCATCACCTCAGACCAGTGAAGAGCAGTGAATGGCACAGAACCTCTGGTAAACATTGATCTTGAAAGAAAGACACTGAAGACGACGAGTTGAGTAATGGAGTGGAAGTGCAAATTGTGTACTGTGTCTGCAGACACCCGGGCACAGTTATTCCGGCACTATCGCTTGAAACACAGCCATTATTCCTCAGTTAGCCCTCTACCATGTCTCCATGACTCTTGTATTTGTACATTTCTGTCCTTTAATGCCTTGAAAATTCATTTGTCACGGTTTCACAGAGATGTGTGTAGGCCCAGTGCAAGTGATAGAGCACAAGCAGAAAGGGCAGCTTTTACCTGTTCTGTGTGTAACTTTAAACAGCCCTTCTCACAAGAAACATTGTTCACTCATTTAAGGGGCCATTTAAAAAAACGTGAGACGATAACATGCCCATTTAAAAACTGTAACTACAGCACAAATGTGTATTCTTCTTTTAATACACACAAAAGTAGGCAACATGCAAATAGTTCAGACTTTCGTGATGAGATAGTTGCAACAGAAAATGCTACTGTAAATGCTGCTGACCTTCATTGTGAAGATATTTCCCTATCCCAGCATGCAGACACATTTGATAATCCTGAGGACGACAGTTTATGTGACTCCAGCCAGTTGAGAGCCCAGTTGCGCCATAATCTCTCCTCATTATTCCTCAAGATGCAAACTGTTCTCCACGTTTCTGACATGGCAACTCAGGAAATAGTTGATAATCTCAGTCAGATATTTTCCTTGTCTCAGCCTCTCATCAGGGATACTGTAAAAGAGACACTACAGAGGCATGATATCTCTATTACTGAAGCTACCCTGAATGATTTAATAAATGAGGTTATGAAGACAAATGTTTTTGTCAGTGCCACAACTAAAGGGGAGGAGATGTCCACCAAAAAACGAAGAAAAACATTTGTTGAGAAAAATTTCCCTGTTGTGAAGCCAGTGCAGTACGAGTTAGAGCCTGGATGCAGAGTAGCCTATGTCCCTATTCTCCAGGTGATCCAGGAAATGTTTAAACACACAGACATCCTGGAAAGAATAAAGGAAACAAAAATGTCACAAAAAGGCCATTACATGAGCCACCAAGATGGTTTATATTTTCAAAATAATAATTTGTTGTCTTCCTTAGAACTCTCACTGCCAATTTTATTGTACATTGATGATATTGAAATTGCCAATCCTTTAGGCACTTCAAGAAAAATACACAAACTGTGCTCAGTTTACTGGGTGCTTGCAGATCTACCACTTAAATACAGATCAGCGCTGCATGTTATTCAGCTAGCAGCAATTTGTAAGGTCCCTGATGTCCAGAAGTATGGATACAAAACAGTTCTCCGTCCTTTGTTACAAGACCTTAGCACTCTTGAACAAGACGGTGTATTCATCGAGTCTCTTGGCCAGTCAGTTCAAGGTACTGTTCTTTGTGTTGTGTCTGACAACCTGGCAGCACACGCATTAGCAGGCTTCATGCAATCCTTCCGTGCAGGACACATTTGTCGTTTTTGCAATGCCACACGAGACCAGATTCTGTCTCATGAAGTTGGAGACGGTGAATTTTGTCTGAGGACCAAAGCCAGTTATGACCGTAATTTGCTGGCTGTTATGCAAGGGGATCAGAGTCACAGTGAAGTTGGTGTCAAACGGGATTGTGTCTTGAATGAGAGTTTACAGCATTTTCACACAACCACTGGCTTCCCACCTGATATTTTGCATGACCTTTTTGAGGGCATTGTGCCAGTAGAGTTGGCCCTCTGCTTTCAGGAGATGATAAGGCTTAAATACTTTACTCTTGAGGGACTAAACACGAAAATCATGTCATTCCCATACAAAAACTCGGATAAAGTTAACAGACCACGGCCAGTTTCAAAGACCTTTGCCAGAAAGCGGTCAATTGGTGGTAATGGTCACGAAAACGGCACATTGTTAAGACTACTGCCATTGATGATAGGCCAGACAGTTCCTGATGGAGATGGGGCTTGGACTATATTGATGGATTTAAAAGATATTGTTGAACTAGTCCTGTCCCCAACATTTGATGATGAATCTATTGAGTATTTGAAGACCAAGATTCAGGATCACAGACACATGCTTCAGGAGGTTTTCCCTGAGTTCAGACTGCTTCCTAAGCATCACTATTTAGAGCACTACCCAGATCTGATACGTTGTTTTGGACCCCTTGTCCATTTGTGGACTATGAGATTCGAAGGAAAGCATAGGTTTTTCAAGCGTGTAATACACGATACACAAAACTTTAAGAATGTGTTGAAAACCCTAGCAACACGGCATCAGCACATGGAAGCATACTACCTCAGTGCACCCTCATTCTTTAAACCACACCAGCAGGCATCAAATGTCTCTTCAGTCTTGGTCTCAGTGCTTCCAGATGTTGCAAAACAGTACATTAGACAAAAAACAGACAGCAGTATGATATACAGCACGTCAAACATCACTTTGGATGGCACCATGTATGATGTTGGGATGTTTGTATCTGTGGGACAAGAGGGAGGACTGCCTCAGTTTAGCAGGATTGAGCAGATCCTACTTGTTAACAGTGATGCAATGTTTCTATGCAGGGAGCACAAGTCATGTTACATTGAACACTTGAGATCGTACAAACTTTACCCTGGAAATCTAACTGTCAACAACATATTCAAGCTTAATGACAGCTCACCACTCTCTGCGTACCATGTTGAAGGATCACTTCTGTTGACACCCAAGCACTTCATACAGCTGCACAGAAAGTAATTTATACCTTTATACCGTAGCTCAAACTACAAAGCAGCTGAATGAGTTGATTTTAAGATGAAAGTAATGTTTTATCTAAATTCTTTCATTCTAAGTTTTTGATTGTGTGAATGAATGTGTAGAGATGATTTTTCAGAATAAGTTATGTTGTTTCATTCCCTACAAAATTTGTTAACTGTTCTCTCTCTTGATTTTCAGCTGATGGCCATGCCCCCAAAGTACATTCTTCGTGTCTACATAGCCACTGATGTGGCTGTGAAAGTGACTTTGAGTGAGAGGCCAACATCAGTTGATGAGCTCATTGGCATCTTGAAAGAGAAAGTTAAGCCAAGGCTGAACTTTGAATTCACGTTAAAGTATGAGGATCCGGACTTCGGAGGAGAGCTCTGCTGTTTGATTGACATAGAAGACCTGCCAGAGAAGAGCACGCTTAGAGTTGTTGGATCAGAAGGTGATCAAACTTCTTGTGGTAGTTCGGACACAGATATCCTGCCTCATGTGCCTGTAAGCCAACGGCAAAAAACATGGCCTGATTTTTTCCCTGTCCCAACTTTTTCGTATGACGTTGAACATGTATTGCAAGAGGGGAACAGTGCTTTTGAGAGCTCCGGAAAGACTCTAAAATTAAACAGAGCACAAAAACACAACATTCTAGAGAACATGGCCTCCTTAATGTACTCTTTTAAACCGTATCCAAGCGACAGGGATGTAGGCATGGCAGCTGAAGCCCTGGTTAACGCTCACCCATGTCTGAAAGAGCCGGGGAGTGCGAGTGGGTGGTACGGATGGAAAATTAGCCTGAAATTTAAAATGGG
>JAOPJI010000142.1:3907527-3917464 GCA_027122695.1 Merluccius productus
GAGAAGGGCTGCTACTCATTCATTATTATTATTATTATTTTTTACATTTTAGTATAGTATTGAACAAAGCATTGTTCAGGAATGCAGGAATACTTTCAGCCACCAGGGGGTAGACAAGTGCTTCCACCCAAATTCATATTTACGGTTACAAAAGCCCTCGCAGACTACGTGGTTTTGTTAGCCGTGGATTTCTACCCTCATTTCCAACCATGCATCCGATGTCTAGGAACACAACATATGTCAATTGGTATTAACTAAGTCGGCTGCGTATGGTTAATATCAGATTATACTATAGCACTTTCTTCATACAGAGAGAGATTGCTCCCCTCAAGCTCGAATCGTAATAACTAAAATACAGATTAGAAATAAAATGTATAGTAAAAATATAACACAGTGAGGCAATAAAGACAAGTGAAAAAGAGAAGAAAAAAACAAAAGCACATAAAATACACGAAATGCAACTTATGAAGTGACTGGGATATCGGATGCTGGGAGAGGATATTACACATTAAATATGTATTAACTATTGTATAATTACAATTACGATATGAAAATACACAAGCCATATAATATTCACCTGGCTGGGGCTTCCACTGCTTGTCTGGGTGGACTTCTCTGTGCTGGCCGGCTTCCTCCTCCTCCCGGGCCAGCTCCCTCTCGATCATGGTGGTGATGCCTCGCACCAGGTCCAGCAGGGCGCTGAAGGCCACGGACATGGCGTAGCCCTCTGGGATGGACGGGGGCTCCACCTTGTCCAGCATCTCCAAGCTGTGGAGACGGAGGTGGCAGGGTGACCTTCAAGAACATCAGCGGTCCTGCGTGGCCAACCGCATCCATGATGGTGTTCTGGTAATACATGTGTACCTGCATTGACCCAACATCTGAGGTCTGCCTACAGTACACATGCTTTATTTATCTTCTTGTTGTCATTTGTTTTATCCTACTGCGTCCTGTCTATTCTTTTAGATAATTTAGCGCCATTTGTTTTACTCGTCTTGTATTTGTCTTTATTATTGTTCTGTAAAGCACGTTGTTGTTGTAACCTGCTTTCGAAAGGTGCTGAACAAATTAGCATCATTATATTATTATATAAGCATCTGTTTGCTATAGCGTTTCTATTTTATTATTTTAGTATTTCTCTTTTAAAAGATTGTATTTTATCGTATTTTATTGATGGTCCTTTAAATGTCTTTAGCAGATGATGTCTGCGTATGTAAAGCACTACGGGGTTGGCCTTTCAGAGTGGAGGCTGGTGTATAAATAACTCTCCCTCCCCAAGGCGCTATGGTTAGACTGGAACTGCAGGTTTGGGGGGGGGGGGTGTAAGACAATATTATAATTGAGAATGGGAGAATTTGGAGAAGTTTCTGTTGTGCGTTACTGGGTTGTATTATAGTACTACATTGAAATACAGTACAATGCAGTACTGAATTCAGTGATATTGTAATTGAAATACAAGCAGAAACCTAAAACCTTTCTCTCCTTTAGTTAAAATTAGTATAAAAGGTGAGTTAATGACACACGGATCGGATGCGTAGAGAGAACACAGTTGAAAGGAAATTCAGGTTTGTGTATTAGATTACACATCTATGGTAAACAAGTAGAAAACTCTGAGTTCCTTCTAATGCATTTTCAAAGTGTCTAACCTTGGATGTAACACATTGAAAGCATCACTTAGCCAACAGCAAGCTGTGCCTATTTATTTGCCGCGTTCATTAATTCACGAAAATGTTATCCTAGCGTAACAAAAAGGGATTAAGTCAGATCAAAGACAAATCAAAGTGTTTCCCGGAGTCACATTGTGACATATCCGACGATCCAACTTTCTGTGTTAACAATTTCCACACTCTGTACTCTCTCAACTGGCACCGGTCCTAATTACAGCTAATACGATGACATTAAGCAACCAAACAGAGGGGCCAACAGCCTGACAGCATCTTCTGTTTTATGTGAGGAAGCCTTTGGCGGAGAGAAAGACAGCGAGACAGAGAGAGAGAGAGAGAGAGAGAGAGAGAAAATACAATACCACAAATACCTTAATTTTGTACCTGCAAAATGTTTGTTGCTTTGTAATCGTACGTTTTCTTGTTAGCATGGTGTTTCCTGACTGTTGTACTTTTGTGTTAGCAGCCGTATACTATGTAAAACGACATATTTTTTACTCTGTGCTTTGGCAACGTAAATAAGTAGTTAAGTATTCCAATGAGTTTCCAATACGTTTTCCAATGCCCATGAAACACTTTGAATTTGATAGAAAGGGGGCAGACAGACAGACGGGTACATAATGCTTACTAGGTGGCCTTTGCGCTGCCCTGCACGCTGACAGTCATGAGGGGGATCCAGGTGCCGCGGTACTCGAAGGCCGCCTGGGTGGGGACACCGCTCCCGGCCACGCCGGACCCTGGAGCGCCCTGGGCCGCTCCCTGCGCCCCTGTGCCTGCAGTACCTGCACACACACACACACACACAGATTTGGGGAATTTTTTAACACAACTTCATTACAACATTTTCTACATTTTACAATGATCTTATTATTTTAGCTAATGCTAATGCTTGTGCAAGATATGAATCCCATTTAAAACAATGAATTTCACAATCAATTGTCGAGAGAGAGATATAAAAGAGAGAAAATGCTAGAAAGCTAGAAAGAGAGAGGGAGAAAGCCAGAGAGAGAGAGAGCGAGCAAGAGAGCAACAGCGAGAGCGAAAGAGAAAAATTGATAGCCAAGTTCACATTAAACATGACAAATGAGAGTAAGTACTAAATACAAGCCTCGATAAAGAAGGCAGCATAAAAATAAATACTTCCCAGAGATCGACACTTTCATGTCCCACTGCCATTCATTCAAGGGCTATCAAGGACCTCATGTTCTACTGATATGTCGTGGCCTAGCAGCAGTGTGTGTGTGTGTGTGTGTGTGTGTGTGTGTGTGTGTGTGTGTGTGTGTGTGTGTGTGTGTGTGTGTGAGACCTGCGGGGGTGTTGGTGGCGGCTGGGTTCCCAGCATTGGGAGTGATGAAGAGGGACTGGATGAAGGAGCCCAGGGCGTTGACGATGTCCCTGAACACCTTGGTGGAGTGGGGCTTCATGTCATACGACTGGCAGAAGGACCTGGGAAGGACACACACACACACACACACACACACACACACACACACACACACACATTCAAGACTTTACTTATTTTGTTTTTTTTATCCAAAGTTATCCCATACAGTTTATCCAACTTACAGTGAGTTTTCTTTTTCTTTTTTTTAATGCATGTGCGATACATCAAGATAACCAACTGTCATTAGGGAGGAGGTTTCGGATTAGGCAGTGGCTGTTCTTCAAAAAAATGAAGGGTAGAGACGTTTGAACATTTGACTTTCGCAATTTCAGACAACTGACCAAATGCAAATGAGGATCTATAATGTAGTTTTCTCATTAAAAGCTAATATTACCATCATCTAATGAGCCCATCTTTTCATTGAATCTTTTCAATCCTCCACAGGAATGCATCATAATGTGTGTTCCTTGGTGTCTGGGTTGCGTGCCTAATAAGTGGGCCTTACTCGCCTAGCGGCCACCTTGCTTGCGTCTCGGGTCTAAACGCTAGCCGGCGTGGGGAAACTAATTGGGCATTCAGTTCCACCCAGCTAGCGTTTAGAACCAAGATGGCCGCTAGGCGAATAAGGCCCATTAGCACAGCTGATGACAAATAAGGGATTTGGGTGATTTGAATCGTCCTCTGGGGCTCACCGTAACAGATGCGGCTGAACGCACAACCTGTGGACCGACTCCACGGCCACGGCCCTCAGCCACTGAGGCTTCTCCCCATCCAGGAACTTCACCAGCAGAGACAGGAAGATCTCGCACTCCGTCACCTGTAACACACACACACACGCACACACGCACACACACTAAATCCCTATTCCATGAACAACCAGAGAGGTCTCCTGAGAGGCTGACCTCCATCTCCGGTTGCAGACACCACGTCATCCAAATGCCAGGGATGTGCGCAACTCACATTTTTCGTGGTCGAATAATAAGCGGGTGGTATGAGCGAATAATCGATTATTTGGATTCGCCGACAGGGTCAGCAAGGACCCTCACCTTGCAGGTGCCGAAATGTTCCTATATCCTATTTATTTAGAACTAGATTCATATCGTTTTAACGGAGCAAAGCGCGCAGATCACAAATGTAATGCAGCTGTATTTTCAAAAAAGGTCTCCAGTCTATTTTGGATGCAGAAATTCAAAAATGTCATTCGAAAACACACACACATGAATGAATAATCGAATAATCAATTATTCTGACCAACCCCTATTAAATGCTTGCTAAACCCGCCTAACCGCCATGAACCACAAGACCAGTCAAAGGCACCACAGACCAGTTCACACCTAATCAGACTACATCTATTGAATGCAGCCTCTCTCTCCCTCCCTCTCTCTCTTGATCTCCCCAAATAAATTCCCCGTTGAGCATGAGAGGCAGCTGGTTTGAGTTGATGCAGGTGGTCGGGGGGGCGGTGGGGTTACCACCCCTGCTAAACCAGGCGGTTGATAGGATTTGAACTTGTCAATCAAAGGTCTAGATGTGAGACAGGCAGCATCTTGGACAAAATAAGATAATTTAGCGTGCTACACTTTCCACAACGCTCTTCCACCGCCCTACTACGTTCTTTAGATATGACATTGTACATTGTATATTTAGATATTACGTTGTATGTGTATGTATAGTGTATGAATTATATTATTTATAAGTATGCATTTGTATGTATTTTATATATTTGTGTTTGTATCCAGGGCTCTATTGTAAAACAGTTTCTAATCTCAATGAGACTCCCTGTCCCAGTCTGGACAGTGGACACCCCACTGGCGGTCCGGCTGGTGGGTGTTTGGCTCCCTCATAGGGCTGGGTGATATACTATGTTTTCTGGTAACTCAATACATCTGATAACTCATATAAAATACATATAAAATATGGTAAACGCCTATTGTTGTATACTCGTCCCGTGTGAATTAAATACTTGACAAATGATTTATTATATTTATAGTATTTTCTCATTTTTATCATCACTTCACTGTAATGCCGCCTTTAAAACCAGGAAAAGAGAACACTTATCACCATATCACCATATCACAATATCCCAAATCTAAGACAATATCTAGTCTCATATCAGCTTATCAACTCCCTCACCAGCAGGCTGTAGAAGTGCTTGATGAGAACGGAGACGACGCGGAGCAGCCTCATGCAGATGGGGAAGTAGGGCTTCTCCACGGGGGCCGGCGAGGCCGAGCTGCCCCCGCCGCCGCCGCCGCTGCTGCTGCCCTGACGAAACTTGATGTTGGGGGAGAAGAGCTTGATGACCAGGGGGCAGACGCGTTCCTTCAGCAGGAAGCTGAACTCCTGGTGCTGGAGGGATGGAGAGGGGAGGGAGGGAGAGAGAGAGAGAGAGAGAGTGGGAGGAAGAGATGTAGGGAAAGGGAAGGGGACAGAAAAGGATAGATGGATGCATAGCAACGGGAGATGAGCAGGGCTTATTGTAGGTTTGTACATCCTGGCAATTAAATAGTTCTTTGCATCGTATAGCATCCTCCCCCAGCTATCCATGCTGTATACCAGAGAGGATAGCTAAACCTAGCAATTATGGTGCACCTAGAAACTTGTTCTGTTGACATCCTTGCTGTACCGATAAATGTACTTATTGTAGGTTGCTTTAGACCAAAGCGTCTGCTACATGCCCTAAATGTAAAAGTAAATGAGAAGGGAAAGAATGACATGCCTTAGCTGCACCTATGACACAAGACTCAACTGTCTCAAGACTTTCAACTTAATTTGTACAAATACCTTAAAATACACAAATGTGACCAAAAAGAAATGGTTGAAGGGTTCGTGTTTGTGTGGCACAGATGACAACGACGCACAACTAAAGCACGTTGAATATTTCACGAATCCTTCTCCAATAACATGAATATAATTTTGCTCGCCCCCATCATGAGGTTTAAAACACGGCGGCTGCGCTGTACCTGCAGGAAGACTCCGGGGAAGTCGTTGAGGACCGACTCCAGCAGCTCCAGCCCAAAGGTTCTGGTCATCTCCGTCATGCCCACCAGCCAGTAGGGGGCGTCTGCGTTCACCAGCTGGCACAGGTCCTACACACACCCAACATACACAAAGAATCACACACAACCATACAAACCGTAATTTAGGCCCGCCCGCTCCCCTCCCCCCCCCCAGGATGTATACACAGAATTGAATCAGAGACTGTTACAGG
Organism: Merluccius productus; assembly: GCA_027122695.1. Taxonomy (NCBI): domain Eukaryota; kingdom Metazoa; phylum Chordata; class Actinopteri; order Gadiformes; family Merlucciidae; genus Merluccius; species Merluccius productus. The sequence continues at coordinate 3,913,787 of JAOPJI010000142.1, forward strand.
CAGTTGCACCAGGCAGTAGGATACACAACCTGAGATATAGAGCAGTACAGTAGGCTATTGACAGCTGAGGTTTTCAAATGGCATCTTTGTTGGTGTGAATGAGGGAAAAGTCATTAAGTGTCAACTAGTTTTATGGTTTTATTAGGAGCTTGTGCCCATGGGGTTCTCCCACTCGTCTGTTCACACAAAATGGTGTCAGAATCTTTTGAAGACCTCGAATCAATTGGGAGGACACTCAAACTCATTGCTGTACTATATTGCTATGATTGTGTAATCATATGATAAGAGTGCAATCAGCGGCTCTTACCACATGTTAGCACGCACTGCGGTTTCAATCAGAGAAAGGAATCGTAAGACAGCTCATAGATATGTGAATGTGAGGTGGAGAGCTGGCCCCCCCTGGTGGCTGTACCTGGAACAGCATGTAGGCGTCCTTGGCGCTGGGCCTGAGTGTGCTGACAGACCGCCGGTTGGTGTTTCCCTGGACAGGAGGGGGCTGCTCCAAGATTCCTGAGGGGGGGGGGGGAGATATATGCAACTTTTAAAAACGTTTTGTAATACTTTACATTTTTATAGTATTTAATAGTATTAAACTTTCATTTACTATCCCTCCAAGCTTTTTGTAATTTGGATGAGAGAGAGACACAGAGAGCCAGAGAGACACAGCGAAAGAGAGACAGGGAGACAAAGAGACAGCGAGAGAGAGAGAGATCATCGTTCCATATTAAAAAAGGGAGGGAAGAATGGATGGATGACGGATGGGTGACGGACGAATTGTTCGATGACAGATTGATTGAGGAAAGATCTGGATGGATGGTTAGCAGCAGGATGAGTGATGAGATCAAATGGATAAATGGAAGAAAGGGGCACGAGTAGATGAAAAGATGGACTACAAAAGATGAAGGATGGACGTGTGAGGGCCAGTGTGCTGACTGTCAGATTTGACACAGCTGCAAACACATGCCTGCGGAGACACTTAAACCTCAGCAAAACCAACACGCTGAAACAAAAGAACCCACACACACACACACACACACACACACACACACACACACACACACACACACACACACACACACACACACACACAATACCCCCATCATCTTCTTGTTGTTTTTGTATTATGTTTAAAAATGTCTCTCAGAGTGGTCCACAATTTGATTGTTTTATGTATTTAATGTTGTATTTTATAAAATAATTAGTGGAGTGACACTTGCATAGGATGTACCTACCGACCGACCTACCTACTCCCACCAACCCCACACCCCAAAACTAAAACTTGTGTGAACTTTTACCCGGCTACAGCCAAAAATAAAAACCCCCATCCACTAGGAAACTAAAACTGGGCCAATAGAGGAAAACAAAGCAAAATAAACATGTCGCCTCATTATGTATGCATTGGAGTCAAGACTTGAGTCACAGGATGGAGGAGAAATGCTCTAGGCTCTCATAGACGGAGCCATCCTTCATTCCTGTCTGCTGCTGAGAGAGAGAGCTATGCTAGACAGAGAGACAGAGAGAGAGAGCAAGAGATGGTGGGAGAAAGAGGGAGAAAGAGAGAGACAGCTATTCTAGATACAGCGAGAGAGAGAGAGACAGAAAGAAACAGAGAGAGAGAGAAAGAGAGAGAGAGAGAGAGAGAGAGAAAGAGTGGCAACACAACTTGCAATAAATTACTTATTTATTCTGAATTGTGTTCATGCAACCCCCCCCCTCAAAAAAAAAAGAAAGAACAGAATTTGATCAGCCGTGAATTGTGATTGTGATGTTGTGTATGCAACCCCCCCCCCCACACGCACACACACACATGCAAAGACATAGTGTGTGCACGTACACAAAAACCAATTACACTGTATACTGGTGGAATCGCAGAAGATTAGTTTTGGCTGAGGGGGTCCTTTAATTGCCACTTTGATCCTGCAGCTGTATAATTGTGTGTATCTAACCCCTCCATACGCCACCCTGTGACTATGACTGTTAAGAGCAGCATGGTGGGGGTTCGATCCCCAATGTTCACACCTGTAGGTAGACGAAAATTGCCAAATCGTAAAAAGTAATGAACAGAAAATAAACCTTTGAATTCACTATGAGTTCTCCATGAGCACAAAGCGAAAAGACTAATAATCAAACCTAATCCAATCTTAACTTCCTCTGACCCATTATCAAAAAACGAAAAATAAAACCCACACGTGTCCCCCCCCCCGCCTAGCGCGCGTGAACGACATCGCTCGCTCACCTTTGAACCTCTCGTCCTCGGCCACCATCCTCTCGAAGACCACCGTGACCACCTGCCTGACGGTGGCGGCGGCGGTGTTGTTGGTGATGGTGTCCTTGGTGAAGTGCAGCCGGAAGCACAGAACGATGGCCTGGGAGGGACAAGAGCAGGAGTCAGTCCCTTTGGTAGCACCACCTGCTAAGCTAACGCTGTGTGTGTGTGTGTGTGTGTGTGTGTGTGTGTGTTACCCAATGGCAAGTTACTTAAGTGGCTTTTGTGGCTCGGTGGCTCAACCTGCTAGCGTGCTAACCAAGTAGGCAGTGTGTGGGTGAATGGTAGTGTAGCGTTGCTCGGGTGTTCAACTACCAGCTAAAGTGTGTGTGTGTGTGTGTGTGTGTGTGTGTGTGTGTGTGTGTGTACTGAATGGCATGGAGGAAAGGAATGATGATGGCAATTTGGATATGATTAATTGCTTAGACCCGAGCGTGTGCGTGCCTGTGAGTGTGTGTGTGTGTGTGTGTGTGTGTTAGTGTGTGTGTGTGCGTGTGCATGTATGCATGCTTGTGCATGTGTGTTGACGTTTGCGTGTGTGTTGGCGTGTGTGTAGTGTACGGTACCTTGGATAGGATCTCGTCGTGCACCACTGTGTTGGTGGTGAGCAGCACCAGGACCGTCTGCAGCAGCTTCAGCTCCTCCAGGCCGTTCTCCATCAGCTGCCACAGCATGTTAATGATGTTCCCTGCTGCCCCCTGGCACACACACACACACACACACACACACACAAATATCAATATTTACCATATTTACATAACACACACAAATGCCTTCGCAGTGTGTTCAGATACAAATGATTAAGTACTCGGCAGTAACCGGCTGCTTTAACTCTGTAGCAACGGACAGGAATGTGCAGCATTTACAGCGGTAAAGCAACCGGTCGTATGTCATCCCTTTCTCGATTCTGTTGTTTTTACCCTGGCACAGTCACACACACACGCACACGCACACACACACACACACACACCACGCCCAGAGCAGCAACAGCTGCACCATCCCAACACACGGGGACCAGCTGGTTGAGCCTCCTGCCGTGTGGATGTCTCCTCCTCTGTATCCGTGTGGATGAACCCCAGCAGGTTATATATATATTTTTTAAATCAGTAGATTTGTGTGATACTACATCATCGGGAGATAAGCGTATCGTCCCAGACCTAGTTGACGGTGACCGTCTCCGACAACACCAGCTACCGCCCGGCGAGAGGCTCTCCTTCGCTGTGTCATGTGACAGAGTAGCCAGCGGTAGCACAAGCTCACCTCATCTGTCCAGAGTGGCTGAGCTGCTGTCCATCATATTTACATAATAGTGGATGTGTCATTCCCGCCCCCCCCCCCCCCCCCCCCCCACCCCACACCAAACACAACAAAAAAAAAAAAAAAAACAGAGGTGTTGGGGTTGATAGGGGATG
>JAOPJI010000142.1:3924935-3938528 GCA_027122695.1 Merluccius productus
TTCCCTTTTGCTCTCACACACACCGCCATCCCTCGTCTCTCTCTCTCTCTCTCTCTCTCTCTCTCTCTCTCTCTCTCTCTCTCTCTCTGTCTGTCTCTCTCTCTCTCTCTACATATAATGATAACTTGAGCTCCTCCAGGTTGTGTGTGTGTGTGTGTGTGTGTGTGTGTGTGTGTGTGCGTGTGTGTGTGCGTGTGTGTGTGTGAGTGTAGGGTAGGACGTGTTTGTGTGCAATATGTACCTTCAAAGTAGAGAGCATGCTGACCCAGTGGTAGGGAAGCCAGCCATGAGAGGAACATGTTATCTGAGCTGGATTACCATTAACAGACCCCCTGTCTTCTCAAATATGTTACCCAATTAGTGTCTGGAGTGACGCACAAAGTGCATGAACCAAAAGTAACTACACAAGACAGAAAAGTGTTTTTCTGAAACATGAAAAACATTTTTAAAAAATGTGTTTGTGCCAATTCTGTGTGAACTGTTAGACACCACCGTTTGTGTTCAATAAAACAAGATGTGCTTATTTTCAATTGATCTGTTTTCATCTGTCTGTCTGTCTGTCTGTCTCTCTCTCTTGCTCTCTCTCGCTCTCTCCCTCCCTCTGTCTGTCTGTCTGTCTGTCTGTCTGTCTATCTAACATACAAACCAGATTCAGCCACTTCTGAGATGGGTACGTTCTGTTCAAAGGACATGAACCCCAGGATGGAGAATATAGCGAAGCCGGCCACGAAGCTGGTGCCGCTGTTCAGGAAGCACAGCGACAGGCAATCCCTACACACACACACACACACACACACACACATACACGTTAAAACATGCATGAATAAACTGTAATTATCAGACCATGTTAAGATTCTTCCACAATATCGTATGGGCAAGAGCGCTTTGAAAAAGGAAATAGTTTTTGTTGTTAATGCTAATGTTAATTTAGTTTTTAAAAAAACGTGTACACCTGTCTCTCTCCACTGTAGTATAGTGTGTTGGTGTGTTATCACAGAACACACTTTTAAAGAGTTTTAATGACCCAACAGCAACGTCCACTGTGGACGTTGCTGTTGGCACTGATATTGGCACGGTGCCCGCTGTTCACACTTGGTGTGTTTACGACACACACACACACAGTGTGGCATGCAAATCATGTACAAAATGCTTCCCATATATATATACTGCAGTGACCAGCTCCGCCAAACAGCTGGTCACTGCAGGGGTATAACTGGGCTATCTGAGAGCATAGCCGAGGTTTCATCTGGGCTACACTCTGGGGACACCAAGTACCTCCTATACTCTATCCCATCATTGATGACGGACATGGAGGCAGGTTTCCTTAACTTGCAAATGTGCACATCTATTAATCCATTAATAGATTTGTTAATAGACATTAATAGACACACACACACATACACACACATGCATGTAAACCATTGGGCCCACTACAGTAGTAGCAATTGTAATTGTAATTTATTTATTTCAAGACAGGGACAGCGCACAATAAGACATTAATCTTGTACAACAAGAGAATATGTTAGAACATGTAATATATAGTACATTTACCGTGATAATAGGCAAACATAAATATGTCCCTTTTTTTTATTTCAGAAAAAAATAACATCAGATATTTTGTTGATATATGGACCGCCAAACTACAAATGTCCCCGGTCTCTCATTAGAAATCTGGTCACCTGACTTCATATGGTCTGTAACACGATTCCTAGCGGGGACTGACCTGTAGCAGTTGTTGTTGTACTTGTTATAGCTTCCCAGGGCGGTGAGGCAGCCCAGACAGATGGCGTAGGAGAAGAAGATCTGAGTACCAGCGTCCATCCACACCTGCAGAGTAGAAACACAGGATAGAAACACAGGATAGAAACACAGGATAGAAACACAGGATAGAAACACAGGATAGAAACACAGGATAGAAACAGGAGTAGATACACAGGAGTAGAATTAAGCAATAAGCCAAACTATTAACACCCTCATAACTCATTGCTTTTATAAAACGGTTGCCATCGACTACCTAGTAAGATTTCACAGTAAGAAACACGGCAACATAACATTTATTGGAAATAAATCATCGTTCTTCTGCCGAGCAGTATAATTCCTCAAGGCAGCAGAACGGTTGCCAAGCAACACAGGCCAGCATGCAGGCTTTAGCACACAGGCACATTAATACCAAAAGTGAATTGTCATACTGTAGGTGTGTGTGTTTATATGATTTTACAACGGCTTCCAGCCAATCAGAGTCAAGGATCAGAACTGTCCGTTTTAACACCAGGAGTAGAGAAAGACATGGCTTGTTCTGTCTGTCTCTTTCGGTGGTTTATCGTTATACAAGGTGTGTATTTGAGTGCTGAGCTGTCCCTGTTGCATGAGTGTGTGTGTGTGTGTGTGCCTGTGTGTGTGTGCCTGTGTGCCTGTGTGTGTGTGTGTGTGTGCATTAAAAATGGCAGCTTGTATAGAGATGTCACAAACACTCTGAATTGGTTGAATTCATTAATGAGTTTGTGAAGTTGCGAGTGGCTTGGCACGCATTGAAGACTTCGGGTCCGGGGTTGCTCCTCGTTACTCCGACTCACATCCTCATCCGTCAAATACGCTCCAACCCCACACCTCCTGTCAATCAAGGACTCACGACCTCGCCGAACTTGCCATGTGTTGGCCCCGGCCGTGCCTCCTGTAAACTCCTTGTCCTTTCCCTCGTGTCTCCTGTGCTCCCTGTTTGTCTCCCTCTCTCGGTGTGTGTGTGTGTGTGTGTGTGTGTGTGTTGTGGGCGTGGCACTCCATTCATTTCTCCCCCGGCTCCCTGATTGCTGTTCATCCCGGTCATTTCTCCCTGCCTCCAGGGATGACGGAGGCAGGTGCTGCACACCTGCCTCCATCATCTCCTCAACTCTGTATAAGTATATCTATCTACCCCCGGTCCTTCCACTCGCCCATCGCCAGATCGCTGCTTCAGCCATATTGCGGATCATCGCTTGCCTGCACTGCCTGCCTGCACTGCCTGTTCATACCCCTGCCTGCCATTCAGCCATCCAGTCTGCCTGTCACTAGCTTCCCAGCTATATCGCTTCGACAGCCACACTCTCTCCGCAGAAAACCGCCACGCTTCACCGGTCATCAGCCTCCCCTTGCCCCCTCCGTCCTTCGTCTGCCAAACCTCCATCCTTCATTCAATCCTATCGCCGCAGTCTGTGTCTGCGCTTCGGGTCTCCCCGAGTTGAACGTAACACCGTGTTTCTTTCTGCTGCTTCTCCTCCCCCTGAGCCGCAGATTGGGGGCTCCAAATCTGGATGAGGCCTCTCTTTGTTCTCCCCCGAATTCGGGGGGGGGGGGGGGGGGCTAGAGTGGTCCCAGAGCACTGGAGCATGGTGGAGATAGCTGGCATTCAGCGCTGGGTGGGCTAGGGGTCAACCGGGGAGATTTAGCCAGGACATAAGCTGCAGGACTACAAGACACCACAAAGGACACCGACTCCTGTACCCCAACTTTTCACACAGCCTTTCCCCCCACAACAGAGGCTTGTATTCATCCCCCACAGACTTAAGAGGGGTGAGGGGGGTGAGTGAAAGTTGCGTTCCCCACACCCCCCCCACCCCCACATGGACTCTCATTATCATCTCATTATCGTCTCTCTCTCTCTCTCTCTCTCTCTCTCTCTCTGTCTCCCTCATTACTGAAGTATTATGGGCCGGACACATTCCTGATGTTTGTGTTTACTAAGGTCGACCCCCATATTCTTCCTCACACTTGGCCCTGACTCCTGCTTTACCACAGATATAACTTCTAACGTCTAACGTTGTTTTATCATTACTACTTCGTACAGTAGGAGCTCGTCGAGGGCATTGTAGCATAACAGCTTGCTCCCCGAACGCAACAATAATGACAAATGATTTCACGATTAATTAACTGAAACAATGACCAAAAAAAACACGACTACTAATATAATAACGAACATGCCAATGCTCCTTTGCCCCCCCGAAACGGCGCCGGTCATTGTGGTGTGACGTGTGGCGATGTACGAGCCCTACAACAGAGGCCGTTGGTTTGTGATGCATTTTGAGTCGGTCGCAGAGCATATGCCAAACCTTAATCTTTAGAAAGAAGATCATGAATTAACTAACGTTTCAGTATTAATTCATGTTTCAATGGCTTACTATTTCGTTGAGTTTAGCCCTAATTGTTGCAGCTTTTTCCTCGCTCCGTGTTTTTAACAGTACATGAAAGCATTGTTGACTATTGCAAAATCGGTAAATACATTTTTTTGTATTTATGGTCACTTAATGACTATTGACACATGTGGGACCTGAGGCGAGACCAGTTGAGAACCACCGCTCTATGGGACAAAGGGGAATGTGAACGGGACCTCACCTGCGGGTCACTGAGGCGGCCCAGGTCGGGGTAGAGGTAGAACTGGATGCCCCTGTAGGCCCCCGGCAGGGTGACCCCCCTGATGAGCAGCACCACCAGCATGGCGTAGGGGAAGGTGGCTGTGAAGTACACCACCTGCAGGGGGCGTTTAAATTAAAACAAACGCTCATTTACACAACGTACATACCCACAGGCTGTGGTCAGAGAAGTCATATATGCAGTGTATATATGCATATATACTTGTATATACTTGCTTATATATTTGCATATATACACTGTGAATAACTGACTTTTTTAGCAAAGCTGTCAACATTGGGATTTAAAAATAAGGGACATTTTCCCGGTGCCCCGCCCAGGACTGTCCCACCACCCCTACCACTGTCCACATCCCCCTTACATCTAGACAAGGGTACAGGACTGTCCCACCACCCCTACCACTGTCCACATCCCCCTTACATGTAGACAAGGGTACAGGACTGTGCCACCACCCCTACCACTGTCCACATACCCCTTACACGTAGACAAGGGTACAGGACCGTCCCACCACCCCTACCACTGTCCACATCCCCCTTACATTTAGTAAGGGGGATGTTTACTATACTGAGTACAGCAGTCCTATAGTACTGAGCAAACCCTTCCAGGAAATCCAATCTAACATGAACAACACGATAATTAATCATGCGTGAAACATAGCGTCTCTTTCACAAACAAAGACGCTGTCAGATCATCAATCTCTGCCAAGAGGATTTTTCATCGAGCGGCCATCTTGGTTCTGTCTCGGTTCTGAACGCATCCCCGCATTCAGTTCCATCACCCTGCTGGTGTTGAGAACCAAGATGGCCGCCAGGTGAGTGAGGCCAATGCCTTGTGAGTGCCATGGACACCGTGTGCGTAATAAGGTCCTGCCTTGCCGGTGGACTTGACTCCCTTCCATATACAGAAGTAGCAGATGACCCAGGCCACCGCCAGACAGATGACCAGGTCTGTGTTCAGAGAGCCGATCTGGTCGATCCCCGGCGAAATCCGGAGGACCTTCCGCCTAAAGACACGTGGAAAAGCAACACACGCACGCACACACACACACACACTCACACTTAGTAAACTTATGATATTACAGAATTTTATTTCAATTTTCTCTTTAAAACTGTGGATTCAAGATATATATTGTGGACTAGCGCAGAGGCCGGCTTGAAATGCTTCAAAGGCAAAAGCATTTTCACAACAACAACAACAAAAAACGATCCTAATTTAAATAACCCACATAGCCTAAATAGAGATGCAAATGTGGTTTTTTTTGTGGTTTTTTTTGCAGTTTCAAACGTGTCACTGGTCAACGTTAGCGCTTTGGCAGAAAGAGGGCCATTTTAGGACAGGGACAGACAATAAGTGTTGAACAGGCACTCACTCCCAAAACTCAATGACAGGGGAGGTGGTGTTGAGACGCTGATTGATAGAACTGTTGCCCCTCTGGAACTCCATACAGGCATCTTGAAAAGGGAGGAAGGACAAAACAACACATTCAATCCCATAGAGAAAATCTCTCTCAGCTTTCTCAGCCGTCTCCAAGGGCGACATCGGCCAGTAAAACAATGCAGCCAGGGTTAGTCACAGGAGCGGGAGGGTAAAGCAACCGCCACGGTGGCGTAGAGTGGACATTTTGTGCAAAAGTGGTTAAAAGTTAGACGTTTGGAACATGGCGAATGTATGAATAATACATTGTCTACGTTTGCAATGTGTAATTCCTGTGTAATTCTGGAAATATATATAGCATAAATAATTGATTCAATTATCCAATTTTGTATTATTTATTTTTGTATGCCACAAACACATACATATAAATTATATTTATTTTTGTTAAATAATACATTACGATTAGTTGGATATCGTAGTGACATATGCATTACATAAATCGAGGGATTAGTATTTGTTTCACGCTATGCTAGTATGCAAACATTTGTTTTTGTCTCTGCACTTCCCACCTGTGTTCCAGGTGTTGTTGCAGGAGGCCCAGGGCAGGTCCCAGGTGAAGGAGTTGGAGAGGTAGAAGATGGCCCACGCCAGCACCACGATGTAGTAGACGTTCAGCAGGGCCACGATCACCTGCGTGGCGTAGCCGACCCCTGGGTGGAGCAAAGTGCAACGGGCAAATTTTGCAAAGCGATTCGCTTTTTTACGCAACCCATTTTCATTTAATGGGTTCAAGGAAACTACAGTATTTTGGAGCTCTATTCGGTCAAACTGTTTAATGTAGGAATCTTAAATATTTACAATGTTAAGAAACAAGTGCAGGGCTTTGGACATTTTAAATACAGGTTCACAATCACGCATTCTGTGTGTGTGTGAGAGTTATTTCCTAGCATTTTGTTTGTAAGACTCCCATCAGTTGAACCTTCAAACAGCGGGCAGATCTTCCTCCAGCAGGTGATGCCTCCCTGGCTGGTGTACTGGCCGAGGGCCGTCTCCAGGAAGAACACAGGGATCCCGCACGCAAACAGGAAGATGAGGTAAGGGATGAAGAAGGCACCTGGATGGAGCAAAGACCTTCATCGGTATCCGTTTGAGTAAAGCGCTTAAAAAAACAAGTGTACAAACAGGGTATGCGTCTACACTGTGTAGACTCTTAAGATTACTTTTAAGTCTGAACTGTCCACTCAGTCCACTATTGTGCCGGCCGTGGAATAAAAGAGATTTAGGACGCACACTACCGAGTCCTCCTGCCTCGGGTTGCATGAGACCAGGGTTCATCGGGGAATGAAAAAGGGTTTTCTTTCTTTCTTTCTTTGAAATAACACAAACCAAACTTCATCCACTTCAATCACTTGACTGAAAGGCAAACGGTCACAGGCTATAAACTAGAGAGACTCTTAACGTGTGACCCACTGACCTGGACTATAAGGCCAACAGGTCAGCAGACTCCTGACGCACCACCGTATGGAAAGCATTTTGTAAAACATCGTTTTTCATTTTCATTTCATTTCATCTTTTTTCCCCCGTCATTGTGCAATATGTGAAATTGAAACCGCATCTAACCATTGTTTCCTGTTGTGCACTAAATAGATAATATGCAAACACTATTACAACTGAAGTCATGATGACTATTAAACATGAGCATCAAACGGATTCACTTTTGCTCATTTAACATACTTGAACTGATTTCTAAAGCATAGGGGCGGCAGTAGCTCAGTCCATAGTGACTTGGCCTGGGAACCGGAGGGTTGCCGGTTCAAGTCCAGCATGGACCACAGTATGGATCGTGACCTGGTGGCCGGAGGGGTGCCAGTTCACCTCCTGGGCGCTGCTGAGTTGCCCTTGAGCAGGGCACTGAACCCCATAACTCCTCCCTGGCGCTGCTACGTGGCAGCGTATCACTTCAGCCTATCACATCACTCCTCTCTGTATATGTGTGTGTGCATGCATTTCAGGCCTGTGTGTGTGTTGAGTGATAAATAAATTTCCCCAATGTGGGATTAATAAAGTTAATCTACTTCTTACAATCACAACTGGAGACAACAACCGGACAGCTACTCTGAAGTAGAGAGCAGTGAATATATGTGAATACATATAGGAATCAGAAAACACTATTATATATAATATATATATATATATATAAAACACTTGATTATTAACGAAATGTGTCATCAAAATTTGAACAATTTGAAACTTCTGTTGACCGTCTCCGTTCTCCCACCCACCTCCTCCGTTCTTGTAGCACAGGTAGGGGAAGCGCCACACGTTGCCCAGGCCTATAATCTCCCCGGCGACCGACAGGACGAACTCTATCTTGTTGCCCCACTGGCCCCGCTCCGTCATCTTCTCCTCGGTGCTGGGCACTATGTCCAGGGGCCGGCTGCCCAGGCCGTTGGGCGGCTCCACCTTGGACGCCTCGGCCTCCGTGTAACATTGACGCTCTGAAACACACAGGAGGAGGAGGAGGAGGAGGAGGAGAAGAAGAAGAAGAAGAAGAAGAAGAAGAAGAAGAAGAAGAAGACACTTTTACTGAGAATTTCATTCTCACTTAAAAATAAAAATACCCCAAATGTCCTGGGATTAATAAATGACGTCTTATGTTAATACTATACGTCTGTCTGCACAGCTATGAGGGCAGGAGAAGAGAGAAATGTCTGCAACCTCACTGCCACTTGTCCAAGCAAGCTGGAGTTATATTATTATAACATAACCACTTGTATCTGATCCTACCATACACAACACTAAACTAGGTAATAATATCGCTATTTACTATTCAGTCATTTAGTAGACGCTTTAATCTAAAGCGACTTACAGTGCATTCAGATACAGGCAGGCTGTCTTGCTCAAGGATGCTCAACGGTACCTCCAGATACTGTGGCCCAGTGACCCAGTACCTTTTGGCTGGGAGTCAAACTCCTGAGCATTTACACTATCCAGCTTCAGGCCAATTTCTGTGAAGACCGACAATAAATCTTTCTCTCTTTCTTTCTTTCTTTCTTTCTTTCTTTCTTTCTTTCTTTCTTTCTTTCTTTCTTTCTTTTTTTTTTCTTCTATTTTTCTTTGTACGCACACATACACTTTATCATTTTTATATTGTATATATTGTATTGTATTTTTGTATATATTATTTTCGGATTCTTTATTTAATAGCAATTTACAGTCGTGTTCTACATCTGTGTCATTTGTACTTTTACACCGACCAACACCGCCAGAAAGAAATCCTTACAAACTTAGATGGCAATAAAGCTATTTCTGATTCTGAGTCATGTGTCATCACCACACTTTATATAGTGTGAGTGAAAGTGACAGACTTTGTGATAACTGGTACGAAGCAGACGGGCTCCCAGGGTTTGAAGGGCCCCTATTTCACCAGGTGTGACTGTGATTATCCATTACAAGCCGTTTCAAATGTGTGTCTGATGACTAGATCCGTCTACCAGCCTCCCAGTGGACTGTACCAACTTCTTGGTATGGCTTATCTGTCCATCATCCATCTGGGTGGACACTACCACTTGTGATGTCACTAGAGGGTAGTCACATGACATTTTGAAACTGGCTTGTAATGGCCAATCACACTTGGACCTGGTGGTAAATTAGGGGCCCTTTAAAGAACAGAATCAGCAGGAACTATATATTATTCACCAGTTCAGCAAAGCTAATATTTTTTTCCTTTTTTGCAATGAACCGGTTCGCATATCCGGTCACTTTTGCATGATTTAACAAAATCCTAAAGGATCAAATCACATTTGACCTCAGTTCATCATGAGCTTATTGCGTGTTTAATTGGAAATACTATTCTAATACTAATGTTACAGAAGTAAGTATGTTGTCATGAAGTCGAGTCGGGGCTAATCGTAAGCAGCTAAACGATTCAGCTCTGAGGGCATGGGGTAGCGCCGGGCCATAGGACCGCTCTGACACTCGACCGTGAATCTTCTGTCACAGACTCCTTCCTGGAACTGAATTTAAAGGGAAAACAAAAGAAAGCGGCGTGGACTTCAGACCGCCGGTCACCGACTAACACCTGATCACAGAAGCCAAACGGGCAGTTCACTCGGGGTCGTTTATCGCCACTCGGAGGTCGTGAGCAGGTTATCGCTGCTAAATACATTCAGTTGGTAAAAACCAAGACGTAAAGTTTACTCTGTTTGAGTCAAAGTTATTTGGGGCAATGTGTCCTGGTGAGAATTGGCCATTCTAGTTTCTATTTGTGGACATTTTTTCAGCACAATACCGTTTGTAACTTCACTTATATTTGGATATAAAAGGGCTGTCCTTCCAGAACAATGGGCAGTGTGTGTGTGTGTGTGGGCTTATCGGCTACAGAACCAGCAATATATCTCTTATCTCATATCTCTTATATTGGCTCATGTCAACGTCCTCCTGACTGAAGTTGTGTGTGTGCCAGATGAACCGAGTGCGGAGACTGTTGTCATTTCCCACAATCAACATTGACAGGTTTAAAATGCAGCTGATCCCATTTTAGGGTAAACCTTCACATTTCTGTGACCTATACTCTGCACAGACAATACAGACAAGCCGTATTTCTATCGGTAGTCTATTTTTAATGTTACCCCCAGACAATGACGCACAATAACGGATAACTGCTTTGGGACATGAAAATAACAATCAGTTCGATGTCGAACCACAAGGAACGGAGTAGCACATATCTGGTGATCTATAACGGGTGACAGCAGGGATGAAGAGGATGTGGATGTGAGTTGTGCCGGCTGTAGCAGGTTCACAGGCCACATATGTCACTACCTGGCCTACATAGAGAGCAGCGGGGGGGACCGGGGGAGACCGGGGTGTTACGTGACCCAGCTAGGAGCCGGGCAGACCCTTGGCCAGGCTGTGTTTTGGGGCCAGGGCAACTCAAAGAGCCCCTCTCTGTGCAGGAAACAGACAGCTCACTGAGTGTGCTCACTCCTGTCAACTTGCATTAAAACAGTCCTCCCACCTCTCTCTCTCTCTCCCCCTCTCTCTCTCTCTCTCTCTCTCTCTCTCTCTCTCTCTCTCTCTCTCTTACTGCTTCCTCATTATCACTCACATCCCCCCTCTCTCTCGCTCTCTCTCTCTCTCTCACCACCTCCCTCTCTTTCACTCCCTCTGTCCCTCTCCCTATCTCTTTATTACTCTCCCCCCCTGTGTGTGTGTGTGTGTGTGTGTGTCTCTCTCTCTCTCTCTCTCTCTCTCTCTCTCTCTCTCTCTCTCTCTCTCTCTCTCTCTCTCTCACGCTCCCTCTGTCTCCCTCTCATTGTCCCACCTCACGGTGATAACAGACAGGCCGTCTAGCTTGGCTGCTCAAGCAATCAGTGATTACCTGCGTGACCGCTGATAAAGTTGTGTTTGTAGAGAATGACAAGTAAACACAACAAATACTAATCTTTGCACACTGTACCCCCACACCCTCTCACACACACACACACACACACACACGCACACACTTCCACAAATAATCGTTAACATCCCTCCTGGTTGAATTCCCATCTGTTCTCATCAAGGCACACATTAGTGGAGATTGGTTGTTTCTTGAGTTCAGGTCTGAAACCCCATTGAGTGCCAAATCTTGGGAATGTGCCCGCTCTGGCACTGGGTAGAGGTACTGTGTTTGTGTGTGTGTGCTTGCATGCATTTGTGTGTGTGTGTGTGTGTGTGTGTGTGTATGTGTGTGTGTGCATGTCTGCTTGCGTGTGTGTGTGTGAAAGTGAGATGCGTGCATGTGTATGCGTTCTCATGTGTGTATTAAGCTAGTGGTGTGTGTGTGTGTGTGTGTGTGTGTGTGTGTGTGGAGGGGGGGGGGGTGATGCTTAGACCCATGGTAAGAGCCAAACTCCCCGACGCTTGAGCCAAACTGCGGGGCTGTGGTAAAAATAGAGCCCCTTGTTTCCAAAACGTACTTGGTGGGAATGAGGCTCTGAATGAACAAAAGCGGTGGAGGTCCTCTTGTGCGCTTGTGGCTTTGTGCCGGCGGATGAGAGCTCACACTATCCAGTCTGCACAACCAGCCACACTCTGCGGCTGCTGCTGCGGCTGCTGCTGCTGGGGCACCGCAGCCCCGCGCAGCACCGTGCACTCGGGGCCAAACGTAAAGATCTCCAGTCTCAATAATAGATGGGCCGAAAACATCCAAGCCGTGTGTGAGTGTATGTATAATGTACAACGGGCCACAACCAGGGGGAACCGGCGGGAAAGGGTCCGTCTAAAAAAAGGAACAGATGTGTGTGCGTTTCAATGCACACCGCGGCGTACGTTGACGTTTCCAGACGTGTACGGAGAGACGACCATGAGTGAGGAATCTCGAGCTGGCGTGCGTTTCCGTATTTGTGTTTGTTCGAATATAACATGTGATCCAAGGGAATTTGACGCGTTTTATGAATCATCACAGACTATATTAACGATATATAAGTGTTTTGTTTTAGTGTACAACATTTAAGAAGCTATACATACAAGCTGATACATAAATCAAGGACACCCGTAATTCTGACGTCGGGGGAATATCATTATTTCCACATGGAAAATGATTTGGCGACCAACAACCGATTCGACAGACCACCAAAGGAGAAGCTGGACCTCCAAAAATGTAATCATTTAGGAAACATTTCTTCAAGGTGACCAGTTTCCGGCTACTCGTCTAGCCTGTTGAAATTGAACTTCATTGGTGGCCAAATTTCACACGAGTGTAAATGTAAACATAAAAAACAAAAACGCCACCAAAACTATCAATATATGTATCACTTTTTTCCTTTGCACTGTACTCAATTTGTAGTTAATTTTTTCCGATGTAATCCAATATCTCTGTTTTTAATTGTACGCTTCTTTATCGAAAAATAAAGTATTAAAAGACAGAAATAGTAGCCTGTTGAATGAATACAATTAATGTTCTGCATATTTTGCAATCATGCTCAAGCCTACTTATAAAGATATCTAATTTAATTTAAAGGAAAACTCATAATATTAACTTCCGCTTTCAAACTAACTAAACCTGCACTACAAGAACTACAATTTAGCGGGAATTGACGCCATCTTGTTGTGCACCTTGATGCAATCCGTGTGTCTGTGGGTGTGAGTGAGAGACGATACACATATGCTCGTCGGTTCATTTGGTCTGGGAAAAGATCTGCCATGTCAGTATTGACATATGAAAGTATGAAAGAAATATATGTTAGGACATTATAAGTGGCCTCACCTAGCGCCCCCATGGCCTCATATCCACACTTAGATGTCCAGAGCGGTCCAAAACAGTTATGCCGAGTTATGATGCTTCAAACGTGAGATGCTCTCAGGGTTCATAGGTCATTAGCTCAGTTAGGGGTCCACCGACATCTCTCTAACTCACACGTGTGACTCTACAAGACGAGACATTTCCTACAATGTATTTGGTTTTGTTGTAGGACAAAGTAAATAAATGAAACAATCCCATTGCGGTGGTGTGGCGGGCCAAGCAGCTCAGGATGAAATTAGATACAATGAGGTTTTTTCATTTAATTTAATGTTTAAAAAAAAGATGCACATGAGTATCTAATGATTTTCTTAAACTTGACCCACTACTGCAATGGGAGTGCTTGCTTTACTTTACGTACAACAAACCGGTTACACTTTAGATTAGGGACCACATATTCACCATTAACTAGTTGTTTATAAGCACGCACACTGGCTCTTTATTAGTCATTATAAAGCACTCATTAATGCATTATTCTGCATGACCATATTCTACAACTACTAGGCCATTCACTTTAATATTAGAGTTTTCCCTCAATA
>JAOPJI010000142.1:3943783-3960667 GCA_027122695.1 Merluccius productus
AGCATCTATCTTAATAACTTAATGATTATCTTATATACTTTTATTTTATAACTTACTGCCGCTTTGAGATAGTTTTTTTGATCACTTCCCGATCGATCGGCATCATCCCTATTATGTATTACATATCGGTGCATGCAAGAACAACAAAATGGTAATATTGTTACAAACGTGCCACTGCATTTAAATACATTGATTAAATCTGGGAATGAATGATAATGTCTGCATGGGTTTGAGATGGGGTGAAAGTTAAATATACACTCTGTCAATGTTGTGTCGTTCCAGTCGATCAAAGTTTAATACCCTTTCACTGAACAAACACGTCAGACGAAGAGGTTCGAATCGAGGTAAAAAAAAAACATGAATTCTCCATGAAAACACATTTTCCGCTATCCTACCCTTCATAGCATCAATAGTTGATGCTGCGCCGAGACAATGTGAGCACATCTAAATCGGGTATCGGGTATGCAAACAGTATTTGCAGTGCATATCTGCACAATATGTACAACACGTGATTGCCGATGTAATAATGCTAACTTAAGGTTGTTTTTTCCCCAGAGCTGCCCAATGAGAACTCATGACATTGCATTATAGCCAGCATTAATTTCCAAATCACAAGGCGACTTCTCTCTTCGTTTAACCATAGTGCCAACTCAATATTGAAATGGCAAATATGTCAGCTATCATACATCATGATTCTTGCATGGCTTATTTTGCATTTGAAAAGTGAAAAAAAGACACAGGAGTAAGGAGTAATATATATTTTATATATCAATAAAGGACAACATCTCCATTAAGTTAAATATAATTGGATACGGGTGTATTGAATGTGGGGGCAAATGCAGGAAGCAGGTTCATTTTATTGTGACCTGGCGCCATCTAGAGTTAGCTAATGGAAACTCAAGAGGTTATTAAAGATGACATGGCCATGTGACACTGCAAGTTGTATACAGGTAGCATATATAATCACATGGGTGAGGTGAAATCAGATCAATATTCATCATGGAATGGATACTCGGGATGATCGGCCCACCTGTGGAAAAAAAAAAAAAGTTGTTTATTATAGACCATGATGGTGATGACATCATCAAAGTAATAACAAATGACCTCATGCCACATCCTATTATTATAACTAGGATTTGATCTGTTGATCAGTGGTCGTTGGGTTTCAGCCCCTACGCTATTCACCACACTATTCTATCGCCCATTCCCACAGCTCCTTACTGACACGCAGCTGAAGTCACTTTGGATAAACGTGTCTGTGACAACATGGCAAATGGCATACAAACACAGCACACACAGCACACATTCACTATTAAGTCAATACGCCAGGGGACACCTCTCCATACTTACATTGGCAGCAGCACAAAGCGAATATTTTTATTCAGCATTTCGATAGAATTCATTTCCTCCTCAGTGAGCGAAAAATCAAATATCTGCAAAGAGAAATAATGTTCAGCAGCCATTATCACATTTGGAGAGAATTAAATCATTCCTATGCTATTATATAATATCGTACTTTATTTTGCTTATGTCTGACCTGACATAATATTAAACAAACCCTTTTCATCATTGGTTTGTGTATTAAACCACCTTGATAATCCTGTTATGGGCTATCCTGGTTTCATACTCAAATTAAATAAGCCAGCTCTGGGTGGTCACTGTGAAATATGTTGAGTTTTGATGCGATAGCCACTTTAATGTTGCATTTGGTATTAACACTGTAACTGCAATATTATATAAAAAACATAAAAGAAAAAAGTATTCATTTATTGAATACAATTGATCTTCAATTGGTCTTCAGTTCATGTCCGACCAAACATGTAAAACATTTGATGCCATAATTCTCTTGTGGGTTTGCCTGCCTAGGGACTCATGACGTTCCTGCTAAACAAATCAAATCAAAGCGAACCTGGAAGTTGTGCTGTATCCGCTGTGGGTTGAAGCTCTTCGGGATCACCACGACCCCTCGCTGTACGTTGAAGCGCAGGGAGACCTGGGCGCTGCTCTTCCCGTACTTCCTCCCGATGGACACCAGCAGCTCGTCTTCCAGCAGCGGCGGACATTTTAAAGTCACCCTGTTGGTCAGACTCAACATTAGACTATACCTCGGACTTTCTCTCTCCGACACGTGAACTCCTTCTCGTTTCCCTTGCTTAGCCGTTCCCAGGGTTCGCACCGAGCCGGTGAGGTCTGCCTCAACACAAGTCAGGGCTCAACATGTTTCTGTTCCAGCCACAGCTTTTAATTCAAATCTCAAATGTCTACACTTACTCACCATCTCATATTTTTATTTCACATCTCTTTTGCCAATAACTGTCCTCTAACGATGTGCTCCTTGTAATGTTGTTAAAATGTGATTCCTGACAATGTAAAGCACTGTGAACGACCTTGTATTTGAAAGGAGCCAATTAGCTTGCCTTACTTAAAAATGGGGGGGGGGGGGCAGGATAGCGTAGTGGCTACTGGCCGTGTGTTTGACTCGTATACCCGAATTTTTTTAATCTTTAGACATCATCTGACAGTACTGTGAGTGCATACGTTCCTAGCCCTCCGGTGGGAATCAAACCCCTAACCCTGCCATTACCAGGAGGGGT
Organism: Merluccius productus; assembly: GCA_027122695.1. NCBI lineage: Eukaryota > Metazoa > Chordata > Actinopteri > Gadiformes > Merlucciidae > Merluccius > Merluccius productus. The sequence goes on from JAOPJI010000142.1 coordinate 3,946,378, forward strand.
CTCTGGAGGTGCCGATGGGGCTGTACCCGACCACCACGATGTCCTTCTGCCGGCAGTACTCCAGGAGCTTAGGCTGCGTGAAGTAGGGGTGGCATTCGATCTGGATGAACACAAGACAAATCACAATCACACGCCAAATTCAAGACCAACGAGGATCACGTGTCCCTGGTCGGCTGCACCTTATTATAATATATTATATATATATATTATGTCTGGTGCCGTTCCTGCGGTGGTTGTAAATGATCTGTGGTTGGATCCATTGTTGTTTGACGGTCACGTCAGTTCATGTTTGACGTTCCTGCAGATAGTGACCAAGTCAAAGTCCTCTATGTCCCGTTAAATGGGTAAAACTTTCCTGATTCTGACATCTGAAGTCTAACTTGGTTACCATGACCAAGTTTAACTTTGTCTTAAAGAACCTATCAGCATTTCTTAACAGGAAGTCGCTTTGGACAGAAGTGCCTGCTAATTGCCTTAAATGTAAATGTTTAACAGGCTTAATGGTATATAAACTGTTGATCTTTGACTCCTCTATTAACCATTGTGCAACATGCGATATATAGAGAGAGAGAATATCGCTGTTATCAGTAAACAGCTTTGAAACATCCCTTGAAACATTCAACATTGTTAACAGTGACCTTGAAACATCCAAAATGCCAGCGCAGCAGTCGCTACACTTAACACCTTCATCCCCCTTCACTTAATCCTCGGAAACCAAGTATCATTACATTTTTTTTTCAAAAAAGAGAAAGAAAGAAAGCACAAATAAAAAAAAGTACTTCTGGGGGGACAGACAACCTCTTTTCCTGAAACAAGACTCTCCTTCTGGAGTTATTTGGGGTCATTTGAGCCGGCGAGACGACGACATGCGGAAAGGCTCGCAGCGTATTTACCAAGCCTATTTACCAGCGTAGGACCAAGCCCTGAGGAGATTAACGGTCAAACCAACCTGGTTGGTCACAGGCTTGTGCTTAAGGCCCGGCTTGTTGAACAGCAGTTCCAGCTGCCGGCGGTTGAAGTTGGACACGCCGAGAGACTTCACCAGACCGGCGTCTTTACACGCTTCCAACGCCTGTTAAACAAATACACAAGAGACACAGCTATGCTAGACCAAAGCAGACACACAACCGACATATAAACTGCATGCAAGTCAATAAAAGAGGCAATATAATACAAATGTAGAATTTATATAATAAAATGTTAATACAACGATTAGATTGTATTAATGATTGTATTAATAATTTGTGTTAAATAATGAATATGCAAAAGCACAGAAGGGCTCACCTCCCAGGTTGCGCACAGGTCTGTATGGTGGTAGAGGTACTTCCCGTCCGCGTCTCTCGGATAGAAGTCCGCACCGGGCTGCAAATGGTAGTGAATTTAAAAATGAATTTAAAAATGCTGAGCATACACTCACGATAATAACGACACCGTGTGTTTGTTTCCCATTTCCAAAACTACCCTAGTTCAAGCTGTATACAACAACAACAACAAGGACATACACAATGCTGGACTTTAACAACCACACTTGGATCAATATTGATGTTTGAGGCTCATACATAGCCAAATGTATTTACTTTGCTTCTTTGCTTTTGTTTGTTTTTTCTTCATGGCAGATTGCTATTCTCCTGAAATTTGTTTACTTTATTTAAATAACATTACAAGAACCGAAACACATTTTTGGCATGAAAACGTTCAGTTGTTCTCTGAAAACTACTTGTTCATGCTGATTTTTTTGTTTTTTTCCCTTTCCAAAAACAAAAACAACAACAACCCCTTACCCCCCCCCCCCCCTTTCTCAATTTTCTAACTTCCAACAACTCTGTTTGCTAACTTCCAATAGTTTTTCTCGTTCTTTTCTCGACCAGCGTTAATAAGACGCTTTTTGGTGTTATCTATACACTCCCCCCCACCGAGTTAATAGTTAATAGTGAAGTAGTGTCACTGTGACCCAGTTCTTTCATGCACCGACCTTAAAGGCCATGGGCAGCTCCACGATGTAGAGGTCCACATAGTCCAGTTTCAAGGCCTTCAGGGTGCTCTCCAACGTTGGCCTCACCAGCTCTGGGGGGTGGGATGTGGACCACAGCTGTAAGGAAAAAGGGAGGGAGACGGCAATTTGATATTTTATATTACAGCCTGTTATTTTACAATGTTACTTTTCCGTGCCCGATAAACTTTCGGTGCACTGCTCAGTTGAATCGAAACGGCGGGTTGTTTGTTCTGTGCGGTTGCAGAGGGAACGCGTAACTGTTACGCACCTTTCCACAGTAGAAAATATCCTCCCTCTTGACCGTCCCGTCTGCGATCTTGTCTCGGATCGCTTGGCCCACTTCATGTTCGTTGAAATACACCAAAGCCCCATCGAAATGTCTGTAGCCAACATCGATCGCGTGCTTGACACACTCTAGCGCTGTTCCCTTGGCTGTCTAGAAAGACGTGAAAAACGTTTTAAAAAAACCAGAAACAGGATTTTTTTGCCCAACGTCGGTCAATGTGGTAAACTCGCGCATCCTACCGCTCTGGGGTTCGCATAAGTTCCCAAACCAAGCAGTGGGATGCGATTGCCGTCGCTGAGCGGCACGGTGTGCATCTCTGCTGTCATGTCTTCTCTGTGGGTTTTCCCAGAAGAGCGTGCAGCTGCAGCGAAGGTGATGCTTCTGCAACACAACGAGCCATTTCAGCCAGGCTGTTCTCCCAGCCAAACTAATGAGCTGTTTCTAAAGTGAAGAGACAACATGTCCTAACACATGTCCTAATATGTACTAACACATGTCCTAACACATGTCCTAACACATGTCCTAACATGTACTAACCCATGTCCTAACACATGTCCTAACATGTACTAACACATGTCCTAACATGTACTAACATGTTCTAATATGCAGCGTAGTCAAGAACACATTAACTCACGCACTCACCCGGCAGAACGAGGCGGACAGGTAGACGGGTGACGTGAACACACCTGGACACACGCACGCGCTCTACTTCTCCTCGCGCTGGCGGCGCTCTTATGTACTTAGGGGGGGGGGACGGGGGACTGGCCCGCCCCGGGAGGGGTGTGTGTGTGTGGGGGGGGGGGAGGAGGACCGGTGTCGTGCCAAAAAGTGATTGTCTGCCAAAAATTGATTGAAGGCCAAATATATGGAGCTACATTTGTGTCTTTATTATTCAATCCAAAAAAAATCAGTTCAATCAAAAAAACCATTTTCAATCCAAAAAAAATTCAATTCAATCAAAAAAAACATTTTCACCGTGCCGAAAATGTTTTTTTTTATTTAACTGATTTTTTTTTGGACTGAATAATAAAGACACAAATGTGCCTCCATAGAGACGAGGAGAGACGCACCGTGTTGATTCCCAGTGATTCGCCAGCCCCTTAATTGACCACTGATTGCAGTAACGCACTTAACGGTTTGGCCCCGCCCTCCGGACCCAGCCCCTAGCCCTCCAGACCCAGCCCGCCAGACTCAGCCCCCAGCCCTCCAGACCCAGCCCCCTAGTCCTCCAGACCCAGCCATCCAGCCCCCTAGCCCTCCAGACCCAGCCCCCCTAGTCCGCCAGACCCCGCCCCCTAGTCCTCCAGACCCAGCCCCCAGCCCTCCAGACCCAGCCCTCTAGTCATCCAGACCCAGCCCCCCCAGCCCTCCAGACTCAGCCCCTAGTCCTCCAGACCCAGCCCCAATCCCAGCCCTCCAGACCCAGCCCCTCTAGTCCTCCAGACCCAGCCCCCCTAGTCCTCCAGACCCAGCCCCCTTCTCGCAGCAACGTGCTCCGGCTGCGCAATGCGAGCCTGGTCCACACAGCAGGTCTTATAGCGCCTCTGTGGGCTGCATCATGCGGCTCTATGGACGCGGCGCGCTGCCGTGGGCAGGGATGGGCGTGTGGCGCGTTGATGCTGCGTGATCGTCCATCGGTGGTCTTACGTTACAAGACGACGGGATCGTAGCGAAGAGGGGACTTGAGGAGGAGGAGGAGGAGGAGACGGAGGAGGAGGACTAGGAGGAGGAGATGCGAGACTCGGATGGGGGACGTCTTCTGCACGCGGATAATGGGGCAATCGCACCGAGCACTGGCCCCTACAGCTATGAAATAGCTTAGGGTTAGGGTTAGATTTAGATAATTATTTTTGTTGACAGTTATTGTTGTTAGTGAGTGGTCTCCAGCTGCAGGATGCCGAGGAAGGGGAAGCGTGCAAAGGCGGCGATGCGGCGGTGGAGGAAGAAGCCCGACCAGGAGCAGCTGACGGTCCAGACGGAGTCCTCCCCAGCCACAGGGTCCAGGACAATGGAGACCCAAACCCCCTGTTCCCGATCTCCAGTTAACAACGTATGTTCCCATTACAACTCAACAGTGTTTGGAATAACGCCGTTAATTTTCCAGTAACGGGGTAATGTAACTAATTACCGTTATCGTTACTGAACGTTAAATGCGGTGCGTTACTATGAATTGATTGAATATACTGCGTAATCCGAACGCACCCCTGGCTCCATACACAAACTGCTAGTGAGTCGATTATGATTGGCTAAGGCAGAGTCATGTTTCATGGTAGCCAATCGGAGCCAGTGTTTTTACACACAAGCCAGGCCACGCGCACCGCACACACACACACACACACACACCAAACAGATTCGAAGAAGCAGCAGGGATGGCGAGTCCGGAGCAATCTGGAAATTTGGAATTTGGAAAAATCCAAATTCTTTGACATATAGCAAACTGTTTTTTTAGTTCTTGTTTTTTTACAGTAACGCAAATAGTTACTTTCCCTGGTAACTAGTTACTTTTAGTAATTCAGTGACTAACTCAGTTACTTTTTGGAACAAGTAATGAGTAACTATAAGTAATTACTTTTTTAAAGTAACGTTCCCAACACTGCAACTGACACACACAGAAACTTGTTTTGAACAACAACTGTCTGAACTGAGACATAGCAAGACTGTCCACACTGTTAATGATCTGTCCTCAGATCTTTGGAGCGTCACTCCCAGGTGCACGTGAGTATGCAGCTGTTTTATCTTTAAGTATTAAATAACTAAATGAATTAATCATCAATTCATATTCTGTTTGTTTAAAGCTTGATTTAAAGCTGCTGTTTTTTACAGCAGCTGTGTAAATAAATGTGCATTTATTTTAGATATTTGCTGGTTTGCTTCATTCATTCTTTTTTTTTTTTACCTGTATTTGTTTATTTCTAAACAGGCCATGGGGGCATAGGTTGCTGTATAAATAAATACTTAAAAAAGGAATGTTTGTTGTAGGTGTGCTCGTTGTATATAATATCATAATGTTACTAGTAGGAGGAGGAGGAGGAGGAGGCATGGAGAAGCTGGAGCTGGGAGAGGCTTTCCTCCTGGGGGAGAACGAGGCGGAGAGCATACCGGTGCGGGATGAGGAGGAGCAGGAGGAGGAGCAGGAGCAGGAGGAGGATAAGGAGGACAGGAGCTCCTCGATCAGCGCCGTGACTTTGCTGGACACGTGTCCCTCCTGCCATTTAAACTTTCAGAGCCGGGAGCCGCAGCTGCTGCCGTGCCTGCACTCCTTCTGCAGGACGTGTCTTCCTCCGCCCTCCAGGAACCTGGCCGTCTCCGACCCGCCGGCCGCCCAGGTGGACAGTCCCGCCAACAAACTTTGTGAGTTGCTTGTTTACTAAAACACCTGGCTGGGGGTGGGGACTGGGATGCACATCTGGCGGGGGGGGACTGGGATGCACACCTGGCGGGGGGGGGGGTACTGGGACGCACACCTGCGTGAGGATTGGTTCAAACAAACAAAAAATGGTTAATGCAACACACAATAGCCTGCATACAGCCGCCATACCTAAACAGGCTGGTTTGGCTGACATCTTGCAGCGGTGGGTTCATATGCAGCCTAATTGGTTGATTGGTTTATTTGTTGGTTGGTTGATTGATTGATTGCATGTTGGATGTGTTTTCTCCGTTTTGCCTCCAGTGAACGTGATTCGCTGTCCAGTGTGTAGGCAAGAATGCATGGAGGCGGACGTCATGGAGAACCTGTTTGTCAGCGATTCGTTTGAGGCGCCCAGCAGCACCATGGAGAGAGCTGTCCAGGTAAACTACACGTCACATGTACACCAGTGGGGGGGGCTGTTTGTGTCAGCAGTCATTGGAAAGGCCATTGGGAAATAAGAGGTGTGAAGTATAAAATAGGTGAAGAAAAAAGGTGACAAGCTGAAGCTACTCTCACTAATGTGTAATTCTGACTGAAAGATAATTTTCCCCTCGAGTTATAGACCTACCTGAAACAGTCAGGTAGGCATACAGGCCTTAAGACTCATCATAGCAGTATTATGTATTCAATGACTAAATAAAGTTTTTTTTTAAATGTGCTCACATCAATGTAGGTTCAATGCCTACCCTCAAAAGTGGGTGGCACAAAGCCACCCCTTTCAATTTAGGAGAAATTATGAAAAAATAATGCTGTTAAAAGTCTAAGTTGTCCCCCAAGGCCTCTTAAAATTTGACGAAAAAGACTGTGCTGCGTCACATCTCTAATAGTTAAAAAAATATCAATGGAGCCAAGCAGTGCTTCAGAAAATAATACCATAACCTATGGCAACTTTAAGACAAACGAGACATTTGAATTCACAATGGAAGAGATTTATTCAGTCATTCTTAATTACAACACCTAAAAGAATGAAAGTAACATTTACATATCAAACGACATTGTCAAAATATTGAATCTCAATAGGTCTCAGTGGTTAACAAATGAGTTGTTGTTTGGTTGTATTAGTTGGCACAAGCTTGCGATGATGTTTGACCACTTGGTAAAGCAACTGGCGCTGGTCATAATTTTATGTGAGGACCTCGTTAAAGTCCGTGGCTAGTTTAACAGCACGCTCGGAACAATCATTCACCACTTTCAGTGCATGAACAGTCTTAGATGCTGCAACATAATCAGCTTGATCAGACCATGTAGCAACTGAAGATGTCAGGAATTGCTGTGATAGGCCAAGTGCCTGGAACAGGTTGAGAGAATGACTTGTGACAAACTGTGCAACAGAAATGCCCTTGAAGTTAACTATCTTGTTAGGAGCAAGGCGTCGCACATCTTCAGGGAATGGCTCTCTTTGTAGGGCATTGACTATTTACTAGCAGTTTTTTTTTAACTTTGCGACAACATGGGTTTTTGCTCTGGTGGCAATGTTGGCTTTTGCCCAGAAAGACAGAATCTGGTCTGCAACTATACTGCAGGCAGCTGGCAACGTTGTTTTGTTATTCTTCATCTCAAAATAAATCCTACTAAGGGCTGTCCTCTAAGATGAAGTTGACATGGTCCCTCAATACATGGAATTGGTTGGCCAACCAACCAAATGGATGTTGACGACCGTGTGGTGGTCCCAGTTGCACCTTTTGTGGATTTCTAAAATTAATGAAAACAATGATTATTTAGTTTGTTGCATTTTAGTTGAACGTTGCTTGATTTTAATACCAGTTGATATTGTAGAAATTACCTTTATAACAAAATCACAACAAAACAGCATCTGAAAATTCTGACAACTTCAACCAGGAAAGGCGCAAAACAACAGAATTGGCGAAAACAGCGAAAACTTGGGAATTTTGAGGCCTCTGGGGGACCACTTCTACTTGTTGCATTTCCCTGAAATTTTAACTACATTTCTTTTTGACCTAACCTCCTAGAATGAGAGGGTGTGCATTGTGAAGTTTTACAACAACAAAAAAAGTAAAAATTTGACCATTAAGTAGTACGAATCTGAGCCATCAGTTAATTTCTGCAGCCTATATCATGGCAGCTGTCATGAAGCGCCGAGCCATCACTTCGTTTTTACTGCATGATGGGAGAATCTCCACATTTTCCACTCCAGTGGTCACCTCACTGTCTCGAGCCACACTGCATAGACTACCAGAGCATCTTCTAGTCCCTGTCAACGTCTGTTGAGCGAGACTAGCACAACACCTTGTTTCCAGTGTATGTGGATAATAACCTAATAACCAACCGCACCGCTGTCTCCGCTGTAGCTCTGCATGACCTGCGAGGACAACACCGAGGCGGCGGGGTTCTGTGTGGACTGTGTGGAGTACCTGTGCTCCACCTGCGTGGAGGCCCACCAGAGGGTCAAGTTCACCAAAGACCACACCATACGCCACAAAGAGGACGTCTCCAGAGGTACTGTGGCAACAGCAGCGGCGCCAGGCAAGCAATGAATACATATCTATTTGCATATATTTATTGAAAACAGTGAGGGTGAGGGGGGGGGGGCGAGGACTAATAAAACAGAATATCTTTACCCAGCCTGGATCTTTTAAGTAATAAAAAAGGGGACATATTTACATTTTGCCTATTCTTATGGTAAATAGAGTGGTGCAGGAAAGAGTCCCAAAACTCGGAAGTCCGCATTTTGGCACTTCCGGTTCCCTCGTCTCGAAGTCAACTTGGGTCTTTTGAATGGGTTTTTGGTTAGATGCCTGAAATAAGGTCTGTGGTTAAACACAAGCTTAAGAGGTGTTGCCACATTTTGTTCCACGACATAAAATATGTCAGTAAATACCCCACTCGTGAATTTTGAAGCTTTTACATGTCTTAAAATTCTGGCGATTGCATTTACGCTTCAAAAATCATAAAAGTAGTGTTCATTGGTGAAGAGTATCTTGCTTAACAAAACGCGTGAGTTTTGTTAGCCACAGAGCTTATATTCTGCAATAATGCAAAATCCAATGGAAACAAACCATTGGGAACCCAGGGCCATGCTCACTTCTGGGTTGGCCCACAAAAATACGTCATCACTGCACCACTCTATGTAGTACTGTCGTAAAAGATTGGGCGGTACAGTACTGCTGTGGCACCCACATCTCATGTCTGGGATTAGTACCATCTTATGTTATGTTATGAAATGGGTCCGGTTCCTTCCAGAGGCGGATGGGCTGTCGACGCCACATCGGCCCGTCTTCTGCGATGTCCACAAGAAGGAGCCTCTGAAGCTCTTCTGTGAGACATGTGACCTGCTCACCTGCCGAGACTGTCAGCTCCTCAAGCACAAAGATCACAGGTGTTACACGCTGCATGTTGTGTAGACCGTGTGCATTCTGTTCTGCACTTTTTGATTTTGGAGCCATGCCCCGTCTTTTTGTGTTTTGGTCTGGGTTAGGGGTCATGGCATTTAGTATATAGTCAAGTTAACATGGCCATTTGGACATATACAATATATATATACATGCCAATAAACCTCAAATACATGTGGGTTGAGGCAGTGTGACAGTGTCTGTTTTCTTATTCTTTCTGCTTCTCTTTAAAATGTTACTGCTTTAATCTGTTCGCTTGTGTGTCTATGCATGAAAAGTCCCATATAAAGTGAATTATTATTGTATAAATATTATATTACATACACATCGCAGCACATAGGCTAAGACTCACCCTTTTGCTTGATTTTTCTGATCTTTTATCAGTTATCAGTTCCTGGACGATGCCTTTAACAACCACAAGCATCACATGGAGAGCATGACACATCAGCTGAAGGAGAAGAAGAAGGTCATTGATGAAGTTTCACACTCAATCAACAGCGGGTATGGATTGGGCGAAAACCAGCCAAAAGTCAAGCCATAAATCACTGTGTGTCTGCAACAGGAACCACAAGCACATCACTAATGTACTAGCATTCAGCAATTAGCATTCAATAGTGTACCTCATGCTGAGGAAGAAGTTAATGTTCAGGGTTGAATCTTCATGAAACATATTTAATATGTTCATATGTGACGATACATTCACAGACTACACCAAGTGAGTCAAAACCGCCACTCGGTTCGCAATGAGATCAAGAAGTCGATATGCGCCTTGGTCGTCGAGATAAACAAGAAGAGCAAGGTGCTGGTTGATCAACTGGAGGTAAGAACATCATTTTCATATCTATCGCTCTCGCCTGTTGGAAAACACTTACATGCAAAACCTATGAATACACGTACGTTAGTATCTCAAGTCAAGGTAGTCAAGTGGTACCTTGTAGTGACAGCCGGCGGGCAGGGTGGTGTCTCCACTGTTTAAGGGGTGCGATGGATCAGCCCGGCTGTGATTTTCAGCCAATCCATCATCATGGCCCCTGACCTCTGCTCTTTTTTCCCCCGCTCCCAAAGGCGGTGACCAATCGCCACGAGAGTGTGCTGAAGAAACAGCAGCAGGACATCGGCTATCTGTCCAGACACCTGGACCATGTGATTAACTTCACCAGATGGGCCACGAAGAGGAACGGAGGCACGGCCTTCCTGTACTGTAAGCGCCTGGTAAGGTCCGCCGCTGACTGAAGCCAGGGTGCTGTGACACATGACACATGACATCAGAGGTTCTGGTTTGTCAGATACTCTTTTTTTGTTGTTGATTGTTTAAATATTCGCGTGAATGGACAATAGTTTCCTTATCTTCTGATCTTATCTCTCATCTGGACATGATCAGGACCATTATAGGTGGGGCAGGATAGGGGGTAGGGTGCTTCGGCTCTGGGGCTGAACCCCAATGTCTGCAGTCTATCTGTAAGCATCCCTCGAGCAAGATTCCTAACCCCTACCTGGGCTTTCTAAAAGACAGACAAAATCCAGAAGGATCGTTGTAGTCGTAAAATTAACAGCTGTACCTGTACCTGTACTAGTAACGTAGTAGACACAACTGAACACAATTTGTTGGAAAACATGTCTCCTGTGAAATTATTGATGGCTCTTCTTCTGTCCCAGATTCTGTTCCAGATTGGGAATCTGCTGCAGGCCAAATGCACTACCTCCTTCATACCACAGAGCTCAGTGCGCTTCCAGTGTCGCTCCTCCTACTGGGCCTCCAACGTGGACCTGGGTGAGAGCAAACAAATGTTAAGCTACACACCCGTGCAGAAAACACATCAGTAACAATAGTCAACATCTAGAAAAGCATATAAAAGAGCAATTGAATGTGTTATATATTTAATATAACATAATAATAAAATACCATATAACATTTCAAAGTGCTAGATCAATTCCACAACGATACAGTACAACAGTACCACGAGATCTAAAAATAACGCAAAAAATAAAGAATTTGCAAAAGGTAAAGATACACAATAGGGTTAGGGTTATAGGGTATAGTCATAGGGGGCCGACTCCTATCCAGCATCCAGCAGCACATTCACCTGTGCAGTGAAGTGAGTGTATTAGGTTTGCATTAGCTGCATTTAGAGCAGTAATCCCTACTTGTTATTCACAGTGCATTGCACCGCTCTCCCTCACCCTCAGGCACTCTGGTGGTGGAGAATATCCCGGGACAGTCGCTGGGGAGCTCCCGGGGCAGCCCTCCCCGGCTCCCCCATCCTGGCCACGGGCCCCCAGGCTCGCCCGCGGGCGCGGCCCTGGAGCCCCGCATGGCGTCCCATCACACGCTGGCGCAGCTGCAGATGCAGGTGGACAAGCTCAACCCACAGCCTCAATGGCAGACGCCCCCGCCGCTGCCGCCGCCGCCCTCCCAGCAGTGGTCCTGGTACCAGAGCGTCCGTCTGCCCAGATCCTCCCCGGTGCCCCCCCAGGGAGGCCCCCCATCTCAGGCCAGGCCCCGGATGTCCCCCCAGTTGGGCCACCGCTTTATAGGGGCCCCTGCCCACCACGTCAGCCCCACCAACAGCTCGACTGGATACACGCCCCAGGTGAGTGTGTGTCTTTGTGTGTGTCTTTTGTGTGTGTGTGTGTGTGTGAGTGATTGTCTGCTGCTTTGATATGCATGTGGGTGCATGCCTGCCAGTTGGGTGTTTGATTGACAGTTCCTCTCAACACGCGCTGACAGCAGATGACTTTGTCCCGAATGGAGCTGACAGGCTTCACATCCTTAGCAACTCATGCTCTTTTCTGTCAAGTGGGATTCGGATTTCAGTCATTTTCAACACCGCGACGTAGCTAACCCTAAAGCTAAAGCTAACGTTGGCCAACGTGCGACGCAGGGTTACGTAAGCGCCATCTGATGATGTCTAGTGCGCTGAGATGTTTAGTCTAGTTCGCCGTGTGTTTTCTCTCATCTCTCCTTCTCACTCTGAAACGCCCGATGTGCCCAGAACCGACAGTGGCCGCCGGAGTGCGCTGCCAGGTTGCCTCACACTGATGTGAAGAAGCTGTTGTGTTGGGAGTTGAACATTCATGCATAATTGCACTTGTTCCACAACTGCTACTAGGCTAGGCCTAGTTATCTCTTAACCTTTATTTCAATTTCCATACAATGCAGCTTGCCTATTGACCTTAGTGCATTATAGACATAACTGTCATTCCCAGCAGTGTAGTGAGGCTGAGGGGCCCCAGGCCGCTATGCAACTTTTATGACGGTGAGCATATATATTATAAGAAAGGCAAACAACGATTTTTGTTTTAGTTTTTTTTCTTATACCCCAAAAAAACCGTTGCCCTCCCTGAACCCGCAGGTGCAAGGTCTGAACAAGACCAAACAGAAAACTGTCCAAAAGCAGAGTTGTGAAGCACAGCTGTCTGCAACTCAAGCGTGCTGTTTACACTGCGGTGGAGGCTGCTCTGCTTTGAGCATATCTCTGTACCATGTGACCAGAGACATGCTCAAACCCTTTCATCACCACGTCCATCATCACATGCCCATGCTGGCAGGAATGTGACAAGACATTGATTGGGGGGGCATCTCTCTCATTGTCTGTATCTCTGTGTGTCTGACTCTCCCTCTATATCTATCTCTTCCCCCTCCCTCCCCCTCTGTCTGTCCGTCTGTCTGTCTGTCTGTCCGTGTGTGTCTGTATGTGTGTGTTCAGCCTCTAAGGGGGATGGTGAGCAGCTCGACCTTCCAGACTAAAGCCACAGACATGTTTTCCTCTTCCCCTTTTCATACCCACAATGCATCGCTGCCCACCAATGTATCACCTCTCTCCAGACAGCTGGCAAGTGTCTCAGACCCTTACCCAAGAACTCGGAAATGAAATAACTGCAACAAAATTCTCAGTGTTTGCCCTGGAATAGAATCAAATATTAATGGCTGCAACCTACAATGATTCTGCTGATTTATGAAACAATGAAAACAATTCCCAGTTTAGCAAACAATAGTTGCGCAATTGCACAGAGAAATACATTTCGGTTGATTGGTTGATTAATTGTAGTTGCAAACAGATGTTCACAGTAACCATCTTGTTTTTAATGGAAGGCTTTTATCGTAATGGCCAAGCATAAATTATTATGACTCATTACATCATGGTTTTATTACACATACTTTTACAATAAAAGTAGACTAATACTGATGCTTTGTTCCACCCAGATGGACCCTACGTATCTGAACAACAGAGAGGATCTGGTTGGCACCAGCCAGATGCTCAGACCCAAATACCCACAGGTTCTGCCATCGTCTCAGGCACTGCTGAATGGTATGTGTTGAGTGTTGTTTCATGTTTGTGCCGCAAACTACTTTCACACTACTTATTTCTACCTTAGACACAGAATTTGCTGCTGTAACATCGAATTTCCATTTCCAGTTAATAGTGTTATCTGTTCTTATCTTAGTTAACTTAACAAAATTAACTTACTTAATCTTATCTTACTTAAGTTTAACTACTCTTACCTTAGTTTAGCTCGTCTTATCTCATACTCTATATTTTATCTTTCAGTAAATGGACAGAGGAATACCCAAGGGTACCCAGCTGTATCCCACGATGATAAATCAGGGTAGGTTATAAACCTCACTCACTCAGCTGTAAGGCATGGTTATGAATGAAGATTTCCACTCTACTACTACTCGTGCAAAAATGTATTAATGTATCCTGATGCAATCCACTTATTCAAAAGCATTGATTTAAGTGTTAAAATTGAATAAAAACATACCTGCCCGGTGTTAGTTCAATTCTCATTGGAGGGCCACCAGTCCTTACAATGTACACACTCATGGCATATTAATATTATAGTCTATATTAATGTCCCCTAAATGCTATTGTGCTAGATTTCACTGGGGGTGCTGGATGGTGATTGTTTAAGGATCAGGTTACAGAGTCAGATGCAGACACAAGGAAGGTTTAAACAACAAAGGTATTTACTTAAATTCATCAAGTCAAAAAGATGAACAAAAACTTCTCCAAAGTAAACCGAAACGGGTGCTCAATACCTAAGACACTAACTAGACTAAAGGACAGGCCGATCAGACAAGGGTCAAACAAAACTGAGGGCTAAGATACACAGGAGGAGACCATTCACAATCACTACAGGTGGGACACAATCAATGCTAATGAGGACATCTAGGTGAAGAAACAAAATCTACACAAAGACAAACAGAACAATTTGAACCAACTGTGACAGATTGGATGTTTGTCTTTATG
>JAOPJI010000142.1:4008020-4027513 GCA_027122695.1 Merluccius productus
GGGGGGGGGGGGGGGGCGGGGGGCTTTCGTAGAGCCGCCCGCACGTGGGGGGGGGGGGGGGGGGTGGGGGGGGGGGGGGGGGGGGGGGGGGGGGGGGGGGGGGGGGTGCATGACTCAGTCATGGAACAAGGAACAATAATGGCAGTCGGTATGAGCCGCCCCTGGGTACACGATAGCATGGGCCCGAGCATCCACATCCCTAATTACATTCACCAGTGAACCAGAACCTCTCTCTCCTTCTCCTGACTCCGAGTGGAGAGGCAGGGGATGGAAGATGGAGGCGGTGGGGTGGGGTGGTGGTGTGAGGCGGGGTGAGGGTGGGGGTAAGCAGAGCAGATGTCAGTGTAACGGCCCTAACTATGGTGGGTCTGTAATCATCCCAGCAGTTGTCCCATGCCCCCAGCCAGAGGCTCGCCGTGCTTCAAAGACAGCGGTGCGGCAGAGGGACATTTATCAGGAGCGGACTGCACAGGACGGATCTGAGGGATCTGCTGAGGGGGGCTCTTCCTACTTCAGAGGAAGTGGAGGCCATTGGGGTCATCCTGGTGGTCAACATAAAAGGGGGAGAAAAAAAAGAAATAGGTTTGTGTGTGTGTGTCAGAAGAAAAGCTTTGCGGTAGTGAGTTGGTGTAGTGAATGTGTGTGTGCATTCGCACATGTGTGTGTGTGTGTGGATGTGCGTGCGCGCAAGAAGAAACATGTTGTAGTGTGTGTGTTTGTGTGTGTGTGTCTTGTGTGTACCTGTGCATGTGTATGCAATGCAATGTTGTGTAGAAGTACATGTGTGTGCGTATGTATGTGTGCTCATGTGGTCATGTGAAGTGAAATGTGTGTGTGTGTGTAATGAAATATATGTATTACCATGTGTGTGTGTGTGTGTGTCCACTCTAGGGCCTTGGAACCTCATTTGTAGCCTACATTTGATATGGCATACGTTTTCTACCAAATCCCTGACAAGGGCTCTGCATAATTATACAAACCTATAGTTTAGCGAATAATCCCATAGCAAACGGCTGAGGAGCTATTTCCTACACTCTCCAAGTATGAACGGATTCAGGTTTCAAGAGCTAATCCAGCACACAGGCTGAAGAATGTGTACAGGCCTTCTGCTTCTGCAGCTCTCTTTCTCTGTCTTTGAAATGTTGAAAAAGCCTTGAAAACCGTGCGGAAGGCAGCAGAGCATTTCTTGTTTGTTGTGTGTATTCATCGGGATAATGCTGCCTCCATTGCATGGAAGTCGTGGTTCCTGAAGAGCGGAACACCACCAACCCCCAGCTAACGCTAAAGCACTACCCCACCGATGGCACCGGCACAACACACTTTGTGCTCCCGGTACGGTTGCTGTTTGGCCACATCCATTCACTTCTTTTCGATTCGTACGGTCGAGCCTCGATTGGAGCGTTGGAGCGAGAAAACAGCGCTTTCGCAACGACAGCGCTTTCGCGACGACAGCGCTTTCGCGACGCGGCACACAAGCAGCTGATGGTGTGACGCTGCAGAAACGGCGGTCTTCCGCGTCCAGACTGCGTGGGAGGACCATAACCGAGGGAGCTCTTGCTGGCCCTGGACACTAGGGCAGCGAGCCCCCGTGGCAGCCCTTACCCAAACCACATACATGTGGGGACAAATGAGCAGAGTGTCTCCTGCCAGACTTTCCATTCCAAAGCCAAAGAGGGAGAGCTTGCACACACTTGGCGGCCTTCGAGCCCCTTGCCCAGCGAGCGCGCTCACGTTATGACTAAGAAGAGGGGGCTGGATGAGTCAACATACCGTGGGGGTGGGAGGTGGTGGTAGAGGGTGTATTGGCCATCGGTCTGGGTAGTGTGTGTGTATTTGCGGGGGGGGGCTCATCATGCCAACGCTTGCATTGACCGTCAGTTCCAGTCCGGGCGGATTGGTTGGTGCTGTTTCTGGCACACGCAAAGCGTGACGGGTGTTTGGGGGGTGATCGAGGATGGATATGAGAATAGGGGGGAGAAGTGTGTGTGTGTGTGTGTGTTGGGGGGGGGGCAGGGTAGGGTAGGTGGTTGATCAGTCCAGAGACCAGAATTGCGAGGCACGTGCTGAGTTGACTCCTGGACTCACTCGCTCTCGCGCTCTTTTTTTCTTTTCCCGCTTTTTCCTGGCGTCTCTTCCGAAGCGCCCACCGCAACACATGTTACAGGTTATAAGTGGGTTCTTTTAATAAATTTGGGGGATAAGTCCTCTTTCCCTCTCTCTTCCTCTCAATGGTTAAGCACTGTTTCTTATTATCATCAACGTTCTCTTCTTTAGGACGCGACCAGTAAAGTGTTTTCCACCAAAATCTTGTTCAAATATTTGACTTGACCAGTGTGTATCATGATGAAGCATCGCGTTAAAGTTAAAATAACTTAACTTAACTTGTTTCGGTAACACGCAAATAACACATTTTTGTATGCCCAAATGAAATCTATAGGCTTCAAAATTATCTTTATCCTTATCCCCACTGATAACAATCAATACACCTTTTGTTAAGGAGCAAAAGTGTTCTCTTGTGAATTAAGGGAGAAAAAGGAAAGCAAATAAAGTGATATTTCTCAAAAGCCCAACAGATGGCAGGCAAATACAGCTCAACACAGTGCCAAGCCCTCCCCACAGGATGGAGGGGAAACCTACATACACTTTGAAGTTAAATCCTCTTTAGCTCCCAAATGAATAGTAATAACAACAACAATAATAGAATTACAAATCTAACAGGGAAACTCAATCACTAACCTACTTGGCACTGTACTGTATCCTGTCCTAGCCCTAACCCCCTACCCTTACAGGAAAGCATCCATTCAGAGAAAACAATTATATCTATTCCATTCATAAATAGTAGGCTA
This sequence comes from Merluccius productus, assembly GCA_027122695.1. Taxonomy (NCBI): domain Eukaryota; kingdom Metazoa; phylum Chordata; class Actinopteri; order Gadiformes; family Merlucciidae; genus Merluccius; species Merluccius productus. The sequence goes on from JAOPJI010000142.1 coordinate 4,010,867, forward strand.
AATCAAATACTGCTACTGGCAGGCAGAAAGGGAATAGTCACTGTAAAATGATGTATAGATTTTAAGTTAGTCTTTTTTGCCCTACAAAAACTTTAGACTTACAAGTCTGGACTTGAATGAATCCCTCGCATCTCCCTTAAAATAAAACACACCATGAGACTCGACCTGTCGCATAGTCCAGGTGGTTTGTGTCCCAAGGTGGCGGCGGCGGTTTTGTTGGATCCGGGGACGGATGGACGTGCGGGTGTGGGTGTGTTGGGGTGAGGGTGGATGGGGGGGGGATCCTCCACCCTCCACCCCAAAGAAACACGTAAACTCACGCTGCTCCATAACTCACTGGTCTAGACGTAACCACGCAGATCCACTGGTGAACTCGACGCTCGCTGCCAGAATACACAGTGGATCGGTCCTGCTCAGGGGGATACAGAGGAGACCATGCTCATGAAAATTCAGACAGTTCAGCACGCAGGCCCAACTGTCTGCTATTCCAAGCAGCGCCCCGATGCAGTCTGCCGCTTGTAAAGGACGCGCTGTGGCGTCAAGTGGCCAAACTAGCTGTATATAATATGCAGGACACGGATATGCATGTAACCACCTATCAACATAATGTTATATGGGCTGGATGGAAATACTAGTCAATTGCATGTTCCTTTCATGACGTGCCCATATTGTGCTCAACGTGATTTTGTCCGTATTTTGCGACAGCAATATTTCCTAAACTTTATTCAAGATTATTTTCTCTTGTGGTGGAGACAAAACAATGTTATCTTCACAAGAGCACACTCGACTGGACGTAGTGTTTGGTCAGCTAAAGATACTGCCGCCGAGACTCCGGGTTGCAAACAGTTGAGTTTTTCAACTCTCAACTCCGGATTTGTATTATTTCCGTTGAGCAAAATCTTTCTCGACGGGCTCATATATCATTTCCAGTTTTCACAGTGAAATGCGGTCGTGGATGCTACAATACAGGGTGGTCAGAAGTCCAACTCCATAGCGCTCTGTAGTTTTATGAGGGTGTGCTTTGAGGAGAGGCCTTTTCCGTACGGACGTTGGCCGTTACCTCACACAGCATGTCTGATAAGCCCTCAGTGACTCCATCACCAACTCTCACTGACCTCAAGCGTTGACGTTTTCTTTGTAAGCGAGCTGGAGCGTTGGCGTTGTAACCCTGGCTATCGTTTTGTCTTGCGTGTGTGTGTGTGTGTGTGTATGTGTATGTGTGTGTGAGTAGACACATACAACTAACTCCTTTTTTTGCGGCTTCTACATGCCCCAGCATCTACCAGACATGGATGAACCCCAGAAAGAGGAGTGTCTCTCTCTCTCTCTCGCTCTCTCTCTCCCTGTTTCTGTCAGTCTCTCTTTATCTCTCTCTCTCCCACACTGGAGAGGCCCTGATGGGTTTGGATATTTTGTTGCTGGGGAAACCATCACATGCTGTGTGTTTCGATGTGTTGCGTCAAGGACGTAATTGTGTTGAACTGATTTTGCACCTGCCCTGATAGCCTGATAGACACATTCTGTGATCCTGATCACACATCCAGTAGTTTTGACTACTTTTGATATATTATAAGGTAGTTTTATACAGTCAATGTTTGTAGCCCACCAGGAATATATATAGTAAATGTAAGCCAATAAAAAATAGCAATTGCGGTCGTGATCCTGCCTTCATTGACATCTGACATCTGAGCACAAGCAGTGTTTTCCATTGCTACCTACGTACGTAGATTCATAATTCAGAGACGGCCCATCAACAGCCGAAACAAAAGGATATGATGTAGTATGATGACCTGTCATGAATATTAAAATGGTTTTGAAAATGTTACATCGTATTATTTCTGTTATTTCGGTATAAATCAGTATTCGGTATAAATACTTTGGCTTAAGTATTTATTGCAGCATGTCTGGCCAGTATGATGATGAACCCCACAACTGGAACGATACCATCTTAAAAAAGAACATGAGAAGTACATTTGAGAAGTGAACCTCATAAGAAAATACTTCTTCAGAAAGACTGTCAAACTACGACTGAACAGTACATGTGAATTGTCCTTGTTAAATGTCAATTTAACTAGTGCTTTGTGAACAGTGTGTGTATTGTATTGTGTGTTTGTTAATGTTATTTTTTACTTGCAGTAATATCTGTGTTGTATCTGTTATTATTCCAGTGCATTACCTCTCTCAGTCCGTACCCTAATGTCTGATAATTAATCTCAATTATTATTCCAGTATATATATATATATAGTACATACATTCAATATATGTCTGAGACAGTTATTTCAGTGATCCACTGGAAACATCTCCCCACATTAAATCTAAGTCTACAAAAACTACAACGGCGAACGACCCAAATGGCGTTCACAGTCATAAAATAACATTGAATCTTCTCTATAAAACCTCAACCTTTATTTGAGAGACCAGAATAAAGCAGATTATTGAAGTGTAAATGTCGTCTATAATACGTCCACAGCAGAACATTCAATCTTTCATTTAATATCCTGGTTTGCGTTAGGAATAAAATGTTTTTCGAGGCAAATATGGTTTATAGATTAGTACATGTTTCATCCTTAAGAGCAACATCTGTATATCATTGTTTCTGAAACCACTGTCTATCGCATGCACGCAAACTTTCAGAATTTAAGATTCAGAGAATGAATTATCCACGTTCAGCAGCTGCGCCTCGGGGAGAGGACTCAACAACACACGTCAAGAGTCACTCACAATGGCACTAGAATAGGTTCCCTTAACATTGCTGCGTGGCTACATCATTAGCACCCTGTATTTCACAAGGATTTCACACACACACAAGTTCTTCTTGATCTTGCCGAGTAAAAACCAACACCACAACGCTGAGGTTGTCTGTAGTATTAATGAGCGCGACGCCTTTGAACTTGACACGCTTGGCACAAGTCGTTTGACGCAACTAAATTTGTGTTTGGCTATTGTTGATGATAATTAATCAGTTGCATTTGGCTTTTTGCAGTGCGCTTCATGCCTTTGTAATTGAAGAGGGCTTGTGGGAAAATCCATCAAAATGGTACTAAGAACTTTTGGTTAATGGTTAATCTTTACACTATTGATTTCCAAGAAGCAGTTGGGTGGGTGGGTGGGGGGGTGATGCCACTTCACCAAGGTAACACTTCCAATGTGAGACTGTTAACCATTACCTTTGTGACACCCGCTCACACAATGGACCATACTGTGTGTACTTATTGTACATATGGCCTATATTTTCTGGGGACCAATTTTATGTTTTTCCTTCAGGCTACGGTTTCACGACCATTCACAGACACTAATTATTCTCATGTCAGGATGAATAAAAATGGCTTGAGTCTCTTTGGTTCCAATCTATTCGGCCCGATAGTGTTGAGAGATTCCTCTGGCGCTATTGAGATCCATATCCTGTGTGTTTTCACGATGGGACATACCATCCCCTCGCACAGCCTTGACTTATTTCAGAGTAAGGGGATGGAGGCGACAGATAAGGTTCAGGTTCAAAAATCTAGTTAAGGCTTAGAAGTCTCTGGAAGCCATTGAAGCATCAATCCGAGGGCTCTCGCTCCCTCTGATCCTTTGTACTCTGTATTGGGTAACCGTCTTCTTCCTCCCCTCTCCTTCCTTTACGAGTGCTTTGTTGTGGTCACTGAGACAATCGGTAACAGCACAGCAGAATGGGAATCACTCCCATGGTCCCCTGCTTTGGTAAACTATTGAAAAGGAGATCTTCTTACTGTGACCTGCCTGGGAGGCAATGGCCCCTCAAGAGTCAAGTGACCATATTTACTAGCAACTCTTCTTTATCATTGCTTTTATATATATATTATTTTTTCTGATTACATGACAGTATCGCCTTTTTGGAGACATTTTGTGTTTCTATTTTGTGTGGTCTTTTCACCAACTCTCCCTCTACCACACTCCATACCATCGCAGGTCAAAGTGGAAACAGGCTTCTTTCCCCAAAAGGAAAGCTATTAAGGAAAGCTAATCTGTCTGCTAGCAGAGGATGCGCAACGTGACTATGATGGGCTGCTTTAACGAAGCCTCTCCCCCCACTTGGAAACCAATACGACTTGTGTCCCTGTGAGTTGGTCTGTCTGTATGCCCCGCCAATGCAACAATGGGCGATTTCTGTTTGGGTCTTGAGGCTTTTCCAAATCACCCAACCCTTGTCTCCCATTCAACAGGGCTCAGACGGAGGGTCGTGGTCCCCGTACTCCACCCTGCCCAGAATCCCTGATGTCCTGGCTGAGGACTGGGGCCGTCTGCCCCCCAAATTAAAATGTATTTGCGCTCCACTTTTGTTTGTGCTCGTGGATGATTTTTGTAATAAAAATCAGACTTTTCTGGTAGTCCTCAGATTCCTCGGTGATGACATCATGCCGTGCTTATTTGGTGTGTGTGTGTGTGTGGGGGGGGGGGGGGGCATTGTGGCTCTTTCCCGTGGAAAAATTCAGCCTGTGAAAACTACTGTCGCTTTCTGTCTGTGGCATGAAATATAGGATAGCATCCTGCCTCATGTTCTTCCTTGCCACAATTAGGAGCAGACCCGTTCGAGTGCGTTCTGCCGCACACTCGACGCTGAAGCAGCCTTTGCCCTCCACTTAGAGACAACGTCTGAGAAGGCCGAGCACCAGGGATCTGTTTGAGAAAACCCCAAAACCCATAGGGGTCTGGTTTGTTGTTGTGCAGTGCTGGTGATGCAACTTTTGATTTAATAATGGCGACAGAGCAACAATAGTGTAACGATCTCGCCGGTGACAGAGGAATGTCTGGTCGGGAGTATGAGTTACAAAACACTCGGTTTTATTTGGTTTTCACCCAGGTTACTGTTTGGGCTGTGTCCTACGCGTAAACGACCAGTAAATAGCCTGAAAATAGTGAAAAAATACTCTAAACACGGAAGACACGCTCTCCAAAACCAACTATCAACGCAAACACACAGTGAAATTCCCCCCTCATTCATCTACCCCAAAGCCCCTCGCTCTTGCCACTTTTACTCGCCACCCACACAGATTGACGGGTAAAATAGTCCAATAAATGCACATGGGAGCACCTGGCATAAAGATGACCAATAACAAACACACAACACATAAACTCTTAAAGCATCCAAAGTGTCTATACAGGGTTGCTATAATAGCTTCATGTGTTGAAGCACGGTAACTCTGTCTGTATCACATATGTTAGATAGTTTTGGTCCATATCTGGATGACCTAAAGTTGCTTTACCCTAACACTTATGCTCCCCAGAACCATTTGACGGTAACATTTGCGAATGTAAAACCCAATGAAAATGTTGACATTCTCCAAGTGTCTGTTTCAATATTCTTCAAAATACTATTTGGTGAATTTTAGAAAGTGGTTTTGTGTAGATTGCGCATTTATGTGAGGGTTCCTCTGTTGGAAAAGTTCTGACCTTTCAGAACCTTTCCTGAACCATCCTGGGAACCACACTCAGCACCTTTCCTAAAAATGGTGGTATGGACAGCAACCACTGGTCATCGTTTGGATTACAGTGTGACCCTAAGTGCGGATTGACCTGTGAGTCTTAACCCGTTAATGAAGCAAGACAGCTTTTTCTTTATACAGCACCCGCACTAGGACTGTGAACAAGTCGGGATCTCACTCGAGAGAAAAACAGAGAGATATTGAGTTAAAAACCAAACAAAACATGATTTTAATCATGGAATCATGACTGTAATCTATCATCTCGTGATCGTTTCTCTCATCAAACTGTCAAAGGACTCAGCTTTGGAGCGACCACTTGAGGCAAAGCGAGGTTGATTTAACAGAACCCCTCATTTGAGAAACTTACATCCAATCAGCCGATGGACTCCACACTCAGGCATGAGTCGGCAGCAGAGTTTTGAATTGGACTGTGTGTGTGGTACATGGTAATTGTAGGAGAGAGTGAGAAAGCCTGCACTGAGCGAATTGTGGATTTTGAGAAGCCGGTGCTTTTAGTTGGCCAGCATTAAGCGCCCATGGTGGTTTGCTAAAGCTTAAGTCTCAAGGATGTGCCTTTGGTCTGCTGGGCAACAGAGATGGTGCCCTGTCACTGTATCTCCCACAGACACCACATGGAACAACAGGGAGATTCCTCGTTAGCAAATGCGAGAGATGGTGGTGGTGGAGGTCTAACTATTTGATGACCTTAACATATGACACCAACGTTGGTCTCCTTTGAAATTGTTAGGCATGTAAGACCTACCCTCTGGACCTTGATGCATCCAGTGGAGCTTTCATTGAAATGAGGCATGGCACCATATATTATATATTTTATGAGGTTAAAAACACATGTCAAATATTTGTCAGTTTAACACAGGGGTAACCAGCTTTGACAATGGCAATTATTATTTTGATATCCAGAAAATTATATGATATTTAATCTGTTGACTGTCACTCGTTCATCATATCACAAAGAAATAAATGGAAACTATGAAAAGTTAAAAAATGTTGTACAAAGACACCTTTTTATGGGGCTGTCACGCTGCTTTTAGTTAATGTCCTTGTGTCTGATATATTGTATCTTCCCTTTTATCTTCGGCTTTCTGTTTTGTCTCTGCACAGGACAGGAGTTTTTGTACGCTCTGTTTTGCTTGGAGTTTTGTTACTAATTTAATCGGTGGTTTAATATTGAAACTGAAGCGAGGAGAAGGAAGTTTCCAACTCACAGTGCCCTGATGTTTTCCAGTTTTCGATGTCAGTAATATAATGTAATAAAGCATGTATACAATTTCCCTTCATACCAGTAATAAACCGGTTTCCTAAATAAATTAAAACATCTACCGAATGAGCTGCATCAAATTCCTCTCAGCCCAAACAGGGGGAAAAAGCGTTCTGGTGAGGTCTCCTTCTCAAAAAGCCATCTGCAGCATCAACTTTCAGCCTTGCATGGAGTAAGTCTTTCCCTTGGAGAACACTTCCATAAACACAGTTGTCTTATGGTTATTCTAACAGCATCATGCAATCACCTATAAGCTGGGGTCGGATGCCATGCCACAAATGGCGAAAGGGGGGAATATATGAGGGGTAAACATGAGTGGGCCTACTCCACAGACTGGGAATCTCTTGTGCGTTTCACCCTTCTTTCAGGCTGTGAAAGGTAGGGCACCTAATTGTACAGCGGTCACCCACTAAGGTCTAAATAGGGTTGCAGACCACACAGTAAGACAGACAGTGCAGCGCAGTCCCACGCAGAGGAAGCTGCGAAAGTCATGGGGAAGAACGTGAGACGTCTTCTCTGATTGTTTTACTTCAGGGGTGATCCCATCTCCCGAAAGGGCACAGACGATCCATCTTTGTATATTTCCATGGTTTCTCGATAGGCCTAGGTGTCCCAGTAAGCGGATGTCATCACCACGCACATCCAAGCACACTGTAAGCACCCTTGTGGCTTGGGTGCCTGCCTTGCCCCTGGTGCCCGCAAGTGAGAGTCCACTTGTTTTATGGGCTCCAGAGTGAGTAGATGCTGAAGATGAATGTGTGTGGGACGTGGGCCATGTTATGCAGTACGTTTGCATGTACAGCGAAACCCAGTAGCAACCTGGTTATGGTCATAATCCAGTTGCGGGATAAACATACTCATTAACGCCTTTACATGGCCAGTAAGGTAATTACTAAGGTAACTGGGTTACGGTCAGTTGAAGACTGGGTATGTGTGAGACGTGTGTATCTGTCGCTTTGTGCATGTGCAGAATTCATTCCTCCCACCTGAAAATCGAGTAACCAGTGGTTACATGGCAAATTATGATTGGGTTACCGAGGTGTCGTTAATGGGTTTCCCTCTGGGGACTAACCGGGTTAGGTAACTGGGCTTTGGTGTTTATGGTTAGGACACAAATATGCTTTTCCTGTGTGCATGTCAACGCACTGCATGACTGTTTGTGTTTGGCAGACAAAGATCTCTGTATCTGCACATACTGAAGGTCTGAGCGGTGGAAGTGTCGGTGGATTATGAAACAATACAAAAGCTTAGTGTTGTAGAAGAATGAGGTGATACGTCTAACGCTCGCCCCCCCTTTAGCCTGAGTGGGGGGCCCCTTGCTGTTCACCCACCACCCACAAGATCACTCAACAAACAAAGGGAAAACAAGTAGTGTTTTGAGGAATATGTGGCTTTTGCTTCACTACTGGTCAGCTCAAGTTTAGATCCCCCCCCCCCTCCGGCTAATGACACATTCAAATTAGCTGTGGTTTCAGGGATTCGTTTTCTTCAAATACCCAGCCGGATTCACACAATTTTTTCTCCCCACCTCACCTCTCTCTAGTCTGGCCCGAGGAAACCACACGCCGGGGTCACTGCGCTAGGCTCAAGCCAAACCAGACCCATAATTTAGCTTTTGTTTCAGATGTAGCCTCAAAGCCTGAAATATAAAGACACAGGGCAGCCTGGGAAGGTCAGTGTGTGTGCGTGTGTGTGTGCGTGCGTGCGGGCGTGCGTGCGCGTTTGCATGCGTGTGTCTGCGTATGAGAGAGTGAGAGAGAGTGGACTCAACAGGAGGGAGGGTAGGAGATGAATGAAGTGTGGAAGGAAGGACAGACAGAAACAAATAAACGAACAAAGAAATAAGTGAAAATGATAGGTAGGAGGAAATGAAGGATACTAAAAAACAAGTGAATGTACAACAGACCTAAGGAAGGGTGGATGAGAGAACGAGACATGGGAGTGAAATAAAGAAGAACTCAACAACATTGGCAACAGCTTCTTTCCACTCTGCTGAGGAAGTCTTTCTTGAAAGAATGTATATACTGTATCTCGACAGGAAAAGCAATGTAACAAGGAGCAGTCCTGGCCAAACCACTGGCCATTACTGACCATTACTAACCATTACGACTGATGAGATATAACTATTTTGGATCTGTCTCGGATGGTGACAGGCCAGCAGAATGAAATTCACTCTTTAGTCAGACGTCTCAATGTGTCAGTTGGGTGACTCTCCCTGCTTCTGATTGTCACAACACTTTACGTCTTTCACAAACTTGCTTGTGCAAGCCATCGACTGACAAAGACTGGGAGGAAAAATACCAAATTCTCCTATTTTGTGGTGGTATAAGGAAACACTTAAAACAATAGGGAATTAGTTTCTTTATTTTCTCAATCCACTATAAAATAGTGCCTGATGTTGTTTTTCATATTTGGCATGAAGAGCTTGAACTATGTGACTAAATGTTTTGAACACTTCTCAGCACCTTAGGTAAAATACGTATATTCTGGCCGGTGCCAATAGTTTCAGTTGTAGTTGTTAGTTTTAGTAGCTGAGCCTTTCTCAAAAACCCCTGGCCGGTATGACATTTCTAGTCCATCATCATTGAGGCTATGTCCAGCTGACATTTAGGTTTTGCCAAACCAGAACTGCAGTCATGAAGAAACAGGTTTTCAGTCATTTAACGCACGCTGTGAAAACGAAAATGTCATAATCTGCCACGCTATGAGACCTCCATTGTTACAAATGGAGGAGAGAGAGCGGGTGGCTAGAGCGGGTGGCGTGGAGGGTGTAGAAATTTAAATCCAAAACCACAACCCTCCATTCAAGGAAAAACAAACCGAGGTCCAGCTAGTGTATTATAAATGGGTCTGACCTCAGGACGCTTTGCCTTTCTCTCCATCTTAGGACAAAGTATCCCGTTGGGGAAATTAGGTCCAAATTCATGAACACATCTGAACAGTGTGGCCCTGTCCTCCGGTCCAGTTTTATCTGGCCCCGGTGCCGTGCTTTATGAAAAGCCGTCACTGTGGCCACAGATGGACAATAACATCTTTTTGTGGCTTGGTTTTGTTACTATTTTGTACAGTATCTGACATATTCTTTGGCTTGTGACGTTTGCACAACCGTGACTGGCCACTAATAATCCTTTCTCAACTGTAACTCTGAAACTATGGGGATGATCAATATACTGTCTGGAATAGAAAAGTTTAATTTACCATACCCCATTGACTTTTTGAGTTATTTGAGTTCATTTTGCAATAAGAATGGTCAATAGTAAAAAATATAACACAAATTCAAATTGACAATTGTTAATACGTATTGACAGCAAACAGCAACATGGGTACATAGAGCTTTGTAAGAGTGGACATGTATGGCATCAACCAACCTTTGACGAATTTTGAGTAATGCTTTCCTCTATTGATACAACAGCTTGTCTGACTTAGCCAAATACTTGTTTTTCATCATTATGACATTTCTTTTTAACCATTTTGAGATGTGGCCAAGGTTTTTATTTGGGCAACATCTCCATGAGGTCTTCTTCTGCTTTCTTGTATTCGTCCTCCAAGAGGGTGATGCATACCGCTCCATCAGACGATGTACTGATCTTATCTGCTACAGCTTGACAGAAATGCCACAGCCTAAAAACACACAACCTCTTTTTTCTCTGTCCTTCTCCAGCCATGAAATTTTCCCCCCTCTCTCTCTCTCTCTCTTTCTCTCTCTCTCTCTCTCTCTCTCTATTTTCCTGTGCTGCGGGACTTTGGTTCCTTGGAAACCTGCTCCATGAGAGAGATGACATGTGTAAGCCTTGCTTTTTTTTTTGCTTTTTTTTTCCACGGCTATCCCTTGTAATTGTTTATGTTTGAGACCACTGGCAAGTCTAATCTTGTCATGTTTTATTAAGACCTGAATTGCAGAATCTGGGGGTGGGGGGTGGAGGGTGAGGGGCGGGTGGGTGAGAGCGGTGAGGAGTTAGCTGTGAGGTCTGAGCATGGAGGTAGCTGCCGAACTGCTGTGCATGACGCCGTCAAGGCCTGCGTTTCGCTCCCCCTCGAAGTCCTCCCGCGCTGTCTGCAGAACAGACGCGCTGCTGGCATCTGGCAGCTTGGGCAATACCTTTAATCCACGGTTATATAAAGTGCCAGGGTTTAGACGTGTTATTGCAACCCCATTGTACAAACACACCCTATATCGCTAAGTAAACAACATTCAAGGTGGCCGAAAAAAAAAAAAAGCCAACAATTTTAACCCTAAGTGTGTTGTTACCTCCATTGTGAACTGTTTATTCCCGAGACAGCTCCCCCCCCCCCTTATACGTAATTACATCTGACAGAGAGCCCTGTGACAGGAAACCGCACAAAGTCATTATGTGTTCGTAGCGTTGGAAAGAAATGTACATTTGTCAGCATTATCATTCATTTTTTACCAGGGCACAGTAAACAAGGCGAGACAGGCGATTCCTTCCTGCCTGAAACCAAGCATATCGGACTGAATTCCATCGCTCTCTTGTTTCATTTCATATTTCATACAGACCATTAGAACAATTGTGTTATTATGGCAGTGTAAATAGACCTTTGCGCTGGGCAAGGCTTCAGGAATGCACATGATGTGTGAGCTGAGCCCGTGCCCGGCCGCAAGTAGCCTAAGCATCATTTATTGGAGGGATCAGCGGTCCCCTATGGTAAGTGGGCGGTGTTTACTGTCTGTCAATCATCCACATCGCTGGGTGATAAATGGTCCGCAACATGGCGTCAACATGCACGGACTACGTCGACACGGCATTTGCATCTGGTATTTCAAATATGAAACTAAAGTGCTATGCCGGTATAAATGCTAAACTGCACTATCGCAAATGGGCAGGATGGTCTCCCTGGTGTCCTCAGCCCCTGACTGTAAGCATCCTTGAGCAAGATGCTTGAGCTTATCCCAAACCTCTTAGTGACCATGGCCATCTGTAAACCCGTACATTGCATCGTAGTATTAATAGTATGCCACACAATAGGCAAACCTAACCCTCAAGAGCTCCAAGATTTTGAACCTCTGCATACCTTCCTGGCATATTCCTACTTTATTTGACGTTTCCCACGTTTTTGGCAAACCAGGGACAACAATAGAGCTGTGCTTCCACAGTTTCCCCGGATCCTGTGAACTTAACAACCCACTCCCCTTATCCAACACTCTCACCACCGTAGCCTCTTGCCCTGGCCTTGGCTTGCCGTCCTGAAATCCTCTCTTTAGACCCTCTGGCTGAGATGGCGCCCAGCCAGAGGAAATGTATACGATCAGGCTACCAGTCAGTCTTGCCGCTGTAGTACTACCCTCTCTGCTATTACAACGCTGGGGTCTTTCTGACATATATAGTTGTTTCATTATCGACTGTCGGCGGTAATGGGAATCATTGGATTAACACCAATGGGAGGTGTAATAATTGCACACACTGCTATACCATTACGCCATTTTGCTGTGTCATTTCCTACTGTTTAAAGTGAATTGAATCAGTGGTGTGGAGTGGGAAAGGCAGGCAGTAAGACTGGGATCCTGGTGTACCTGAAAGTGTGACCACAGTGTAAACCTACTCCCCTGAGCTAGGATGTGGGTTTGAAAGGAAGCAGAAAGAAGTGTGTGAGTGTGTTTGTGTGTATTTGTGTGGTTGTATGTGCATGTGTGTGTGTGTGTGTGTGTGCAGTTGTCCCAGTATGTGTGTATGTGCATGTGTGTGTGTGGTCCTGTTTGTGAGGTGGAAAAATCGTATTTTTCCATTTTCAGTTCAATATTTTTGTTTCCTTCACGTCGCCAGTGACATTTATAGAAACAGAGCACGATACTTGCCATGACAACGTATAAAAAAACAACAACAACACAACAAGAAATCATCAGCGATCAGCCGTTTGCCCCATAGCAAACACTCAAACGTCACTCTTCCCCCTCCGGTAACAAGTGACGTTCAACGGTGGACGATTCACTTTCTATTTTCGCCACCTGGAGGATGAACACTTCCCCTTGTGAAACTTATGTTGAGCAAATACACAGATACAGCTGCAGACATAACAAAATTAGGGACATGGCATTGCGGCTTTACAGCAAAACCCAAACAAGTCCCACGTTTGTTTAGGCAACTTGACCGAAACGTTGTTTTGTGGCTGCTCCTCCATTTTAGCCGAGGTCTGCTGCCCCAGAATGTTCCACCCGCCGTTCCAGCCTCCTGGAGGAGGTGAACGCTGGACCAAAATCTGCTGGATAATCGGTTGACATAATGGTCGTCATTGTTGTTGTTCACTTGTTGTCCTAAACATAACCATGGTGATACTCTAAATAACAACCAGTGTGATATTATGCATTATGGATCCTTCACCACGAAAATGTACGATATTTGCAAATCAGGAAAAAACAAGTTTCCAGTTTGCCCTACGTGATGTTATAACTGCGAAACGAAGCCTTTCGCCGTTACAAAATACACTCAATGGAATTGGGATTTTGATTTGCGATAGCTACTACTGTATAGTGAGTGTAGTAGTAGTAAATCACCGCGTTTTAAGGGACGTCTGATGACGATGCTGACTTTGCGATGGTCTCTCTATTGTCTCATTAGAGGACTTGGCTCAATGAAGCTTTTTTCTTTCACTTTCCTGCACATGCTTCATACAATACTCAAACATAGCAGTAAAACTAAGTCATTCTCCTTACCCTCTCCACCTTACAACCCATCAGCACGTGCATTACTTGCATGGTTTAAGCCCAAGCACCGGTAGGAGTAGACGGCACTCAGGTTGGGGATCATGGCCACGAATGGCCGTGGCATGAACAGGCAGGTGAGCCTATCATGCAAATAACACCAGCGCCTTTCCAAGCTTTACACAACTGCGCCATCCCCCCGCCATCTGACTCTGTCTGGCAGGAGTCGGATAGTGGTGAGTTTTTGTTGGTATCAATGGACATTAGGCATGGATACCACCTCGATGTCCATTGATACCACTAAAGAGAAACCCACTGACAAGAAGACTAAAGCCATTGTTCTCTCACAGGCACGGGCTCTGAATAGAGACCGAACCAGATGTACTCACACTGGTTTTGAATGCACTCCATTGTACTGCTGGTGCCAAGGTAAATTGTGGTGCTGTTGACCAAATCAATCTCCATATTTTCCCCACCGGAGATATCCATCTCGGTATTGCTGTTACAGCCAGGGGTCCAAAGCCGAGCTGAATATTGCCCTGGTTGGGAAGCATTGTGGTTGATTCCCCAGTCGGTGTTGGCCCTGGCCAATCCCACTGGACGGTTGTCTCTCGAGGTGTGGATAACAGCCGGGCTAACAGTTGTAACTACTGTTCGCTACTGTCACCGCAATTGGATCCTATAGGCCAGCGGTTTCTATAGTCCAGCCATGTATTGTTCTAAGATGATGAGCATGCATCCATTTTACACAATATACTTTAGGGGGAGTATTAGGTTAGTATTAGGGGTAAGAATGGACTCTATCAACAAAAACCACATATTCTCATAAGAGACCGTGGTTCTGTTGCACAGCTGCTTGTGGACGGATAGGGGATTGCGCCAGACTGCATGACACTTGGAGTCATTAGTCACATAAATACAGTCCAGGTTTTTGTCTGTTGGTCAAACACAACTTGTGTAAAGTGTGTAAACGGCATTGCTTGCTTAGCTGTACCCCTGTAACTAACGGCAACACCGGCGATACAGAATCTGGTCTTCCTCAAGGCCACCTAAGTTCCAACCGCTACTGTTGTCACGAAGCGACCACTAAGTACTGCCGACGGACCGGTACCGGACACCCGATTATAAACACCAACAGAACCGCTGAGAGAAAGGCTTTCCATAGCAAAAAAAAAGAAGTGTTGTTTTTTATTACCTAATCCTGTGTATTGGACAGAGAAAAGTACATGTATTTAGTCAGCCAGTTACTTAGGATCTGGGCTCTCTATAGAGCCTGCATATAAAATGAGCTATTGGCTTTCTAGTGAATTTTTGTGCTGGCCGCAAACCCCCACCCCCCCCCCCCCCCACACACACACACACACACACACACACACACACTAAAAGATGGATCCAAGAAGTAAGCAATACCAACACCACTACAGCTTTATCCACAGCATAGTCTATATCTCCCCCTCTCCCCCTGTCCACAAACCCCTTCCCCCCCCACCACCTCACCTCTCCCTCTTCGCCCCATCTTACCACCTATGAAGTGCTACCGTGTCTGGGTGTCTAACCGCCGCCCCCCACCACCACCAACACTAATGCGTCTCCAGACCGCTCATTCCACCGCGTCTCTCATCGACCCGGCTGCTCGCTTCGCGTGAACCCCCGGGCCTCGGCGCAAGCCATGCATCCGAGGGTCTTGCACTCTCTCTCCTACGCAGGTATTTCGGCTGAAAGCTATAATAAATCATTGGGCTTTTGTGTCTCACCCCCAACCCTCCCCCCACACACACTGTTTGGTAATGTGCACTTCTGTATCCCCCCCCCCCACTAATGTTTGGGAACCGAAAGAGGTTTCAGCTTTTTAGTTTGTGGCGGACGCGTGATGATGTGTGCTCAGCACTTGCCAGTCGACTGTTGTTCCCTGTCAACACCCCGATGCCCCATTTCCTCCGGCTAAATAGCGGTGGAGAGTTGCCAGAGACACCTCTCTGATGCTGAGCGCGCGCCGCCGCCCCCGTCCCCCCGAAGGTGACTCCAAGAAAGAGAATGAAATCGAGAAAAACCGTTAGACCGTGACGCGTTATTGACTTGGACTTGGACTACGTTTTTTCCTCAAAGTGTTTTGTACCGTAGCGCGCCCCGGCGTTAAGAATTAAAAGCCATCGACTTGGCTTGTGGTCAACGGACTCCGCAGCAGCATGGCCGACTTCGGCATCGTATTTACACAAGGGGGAGAATTTCATTTTTTCAGCCGTATTAACTGTGTGAGGGTTAGGGGCCTAGCGGGGCCGTGTAAACATGTGAAAAAGGTTTTAATGAAACCTTGAGGGATGACAGAGTCCAAAGAACATATTATCTATGGAGAGGTCAGGGTGGAATGGGCCCTCCATCCGCCTGCATTGCTTTTGGTGGCGGGGAGAATCGGGGAGCCACTGCAGGAATGTTCTTGGTCAGGACCCCCGGCCGACACCCCCCAACTCACTGTGTCATCATCCGGCATGCACACACACGCACACACACACACACACACGCAGACACACTCAGAAACACACACAATCACACACACACACACACATGCACATACACATACACGCAACACACATATTTCTCTCTCTATTTCTCTCACTTTCTGAAAAACACGCACGTGCACGCTCTTTTTTTTTCTCCTCGCTCTGAAAACACACATACACACACACACACACACACACACTCAGAAAACACAAGAACACACACACTCTCTCTCTCTCGCTCTTGCTCTGTTTCTCTGAAATCCCTGAAACGCACACATACTGAGAAAAACACTACCGCGTGACCATCACAACACATAACGCGTGCACACAGAGGCCCACAAACTCACACTAACAACACACACATACACGCACAAAAACACACACTCACACACTCCACACAACCAAAACAACTGCACACTTTCCAAGAACTCAAAGCATGTCGGACTCGGTCGTGTGCACACCTACGCGCACGCTAGCGGGCGTCCAGCTCGCGGTGGCGTGGAGCGCCCAGCGAGCTCCTAAACCCGCCTCCTGCATTCTGCGCCGCCGGGAGCGGACTTCCTGAAAACAATGGAGCGGACTAATCTGTGGATTTGCCCGGTGGATTTCATAAAGGCCCCCCCGTTCCTCGCCAAAGTGTCTCTGACCTCTTGTTAACAAGTTCTCATCTCTCGCCTCTCGGGGGGGGGGGGGGGGGGGGGGGGGGGGGGGGGGGGGGGGGGGGGGGGGGGGGGGGCCGGCCGGGCGGGGGGGGGGGGGGGGGGGCGGGG
>JAOPJI010000142.1:4163087-4173560 GCA_027122695.1 Merluccius productus
CCCCCACCACCCCGACGGTTAACCTGCTGCCGGCGTGCTCACGGACCTCCTCTCGGACGCTACAGATGGCGACCAGACAACGTGCCCTGTGTCTCACGCACGTTTCGGACCGCCTGAGAGCCTGCCGCCGCCGCCGCCGCCAGCCACCCAGACTCGTTGTGTTAGTACCACTCTCCTTCCTCCTCCTCTTCCTCATCTTCTCTGTCTTGATCTGTCTGTCTGTCTGTTTGTCTGTCTGTCTGCCTCGTATGGGTCTTCCTATATGTCCCTGATCCTGCTCTCCGCAGCTAGTTCTGTTGTTCGCGCTCTCCCTCTCTCCCTCTCTCTCTCTCTCTCTCTCTCTCTCTCTCTCTCTCCGAACCGGGGAGATATTAGTGAGCGGTGCTGCAACTCTTTCTGGGACAGGTGCCAACTGCAAACAAAAGACGTTAAAAGGCCATAAGAGAGCGTGAGCGACAGTCTAAACTAAAAAAAGGAAGGATCGAGAAAGGTTTAGATTTGTTGTCATGAAAATGTTCGAAAGTCACCGGCGGCAGCAGGTTGTTGTCTCGCCCAGAGCCCGCGTCGTGTCATTCCCCCGCGCGTTTGTAAGTACTAAAACTACATTTAGTTTCCCAAAGTGAGCACGTTGTCGATGTGGACGTTTCAATATCGAGCTCTGAATACTTAAACTAGCGCTCGCTCGCCTTAGCAGTACAGGCATTTTCGGCTGGAAAGAGGGTGGGATGTATTGAATGAGGGGACTTCATAGGAGTCTGGTGAATTATTCATGTTGTACCGTATCCCAACTGAGCCCGGGACCGGACCGGCTGTGCTATTTGCATGCATCACACACACACTCACACACACACACACACACATGTGCCTGTTTGTCTGTTTGCTAACATTCCTCATTCAAAGACGAGTTAACCCGGCAGACGGGGCTTCGCCACAGCCCTGCAGACAAGCCTCATGGCCTCCTATTGTTGCAGGCAGCGCTGGGCCCCGGGCCCATTCACAGGCAGGCTGCCGGGCCACAGCATCCCCAGGCTCGGGGGATCCGGCCGGGGAAGTCTGGGGCTAGTCGGAGGAGTTTGTGGCAAAGGGGTTCTGGACTCAAACGGTTCAGGACTGATCATTTTCAGCGGAGGGGAGGTGGGGGGCCAAAGAGAAAAAGCGAAGCTTGCAACAAAAAAAAAGGGTACAGTTGTTGAGTGAATTTGCAGGCGGCTTGGCCGAACTAGGCGCTGATTGGCCAGTTTCGTCTTATCTACAGGAAAATGGGGGTCCGAGGATCCGCGGCGAGGACGTTGTCGGATTTCGCCGCCGCCATTCAGACATTCGGCGTCCTTGCGGAGGAATGCTGGTAAGAGTTATGTTTTTTATTGTTATGTGCAGCCCTGTATATATGCGGGAAGTTGATGTTGTTGTTTGTGCGTTTTCGCCGATTCTGTGTCAGATGTGTGTCTGTGTGAGAATGAAAAAAGCGGCGGATGAGAATCATCGTCAACCGCAAAGTTCATTCACTACTTAATTTTTAAAATCCACAATACAACAGAGCCCTGAGCTGCATGAAAAAAAAAATCATTAGCCATTTTCCTTCAACTTCTTTAAGAATGCATGACCATAACCTATCCCACCCACCCAACAGAAATCTTTTTGTTATGTTGTGTTTGAAAAACTATGTTTACTCAAAAGCCATTAATGGTCCTTTGATTGGTGCTGGGATAATGTGACTTTGTGGTCTGCAGTGGCTGAGTGAAGGGCCGCAGTTGTTGAGGTTTGTTCGTGTGAGTGATGTGGCTTGAGCTTGAATCGGAGCAGGAATCTCTGTTGCGCTTTGCTGCAATGTACTCTTTGACTCACGTTTTCAAACGCTTTACTTCCAGCTCCTCGGTAGTTTGTAGTTTGTAGGAGTTGAGTCGTTTGTCGTAGTTGTTGTAGTAGTAATCATTTGGTTCTTTTTTTGGGTGCTTTACCATCAATAACGGACGGTAACTATCTTGCTAAGTGTCATTTTACTGACTGACAATTATGTATCTAGGATCTCAATTTAATGTGTTGTTATTTTGTTCAATTGTTTTGTTTGTGTATGTATACTTTTAATAACGTGAGTTGTTAATAACGAAGCAAATATGTTTGGGGCGAATTCATATAAACTATGGATCGTGTTTTATTAATCCCTGATGGAAATTTGGGTATGAAGTATGTGTAAATAGCTGCAAATTAATTATTGTAGATCTACATTAAATAAATTTCACTATAGCATTTATTTGAGTACGTGTGCGTGCGCGCGTGTGTGTGTGTGCGTGTGTGTGCGTGTGTGTGTGTGTGTGTGTGTGTGTGTGTGTGTGTGTGACCAGATATAATTACATACAACGATACCTTAAATATCACCAGACGCAGTTATCTTAACACGGATCTGACCAACAATCTCTCACCTACCACCGGACTCATGGTGTATCTGGCAGACCATCACACTTCCTTGTGCCCTCACCTTAGGCCAGTTGGCATGGCCAGGCTGAATACTAGCAAAGGTTGAGAGCAGGAGTTTGGTGGGAGTAGGAAGGTAGGTTTAGGTTATTCGACTATGTAGGCTACCCGCCTAAATCTCCAGCCTGGACGAACTGATATTTAATCAGTAATATAAAAAATATAGTACTTAATACTTAACTGTAGCTATGTAGCAACAGTATACCATCTAAGGGGACATAGGTATAAGACATTGACTGACATACACTGAGACACACACACACACACACACACACACATTTATGCTGGGACATACAGACAAGCTCAATCATAATGAAAAACTAACATTTAAGGGTTTTTTTTAATCCTAAATTAACATTTTATATTATAGCAATTTCAGAAATGTAATTTCCTTTTATTTTGGATATGCAAATTCTGAAATTATTTTTTAGCTTTTTAATTATTGTTTAATAAAATATACATTTGTGAGACACTGAGTACAGCACAAGGTGTACCAGATAAAAAATGTAGCCAAATCCATTCCTTAGGCAAAGTTTCAGGCTCTGGTAAACAGGAATTCTCCAACTTGAACTTGAACTTTAGGCTGACTTTGAACTTGAGCCCAACCAACTGCCCTGCGATCACTAAAGGATTAGCAACTTTGTGTAAAAGTCCAAATACATTGTCCGATATACATTGCTGTATGAAGTTCAGCTTATATTATTGCTATTATTATTATTTATTGGAATAAATAATATATTAATAATTTTAGTAAGAAATTAATATATGATATTGTCTGTCTGGTAAATTGAGCAATTTCTTGGATAATTTCATGGCTTGTAAATTAAATTAAAATAGAATAATTTATTTGTAATTGGTATTGGTTTAAAGTAATTAACAGATAATATTATAAAAATATATTTTTTTAACCAAAGCAAAAGTAGCATTTTCATTGTTTTTTTAAATGTTTTCAGGTATATATTATACTTCATTATAATTGACTATACAGACTAAACTAACTATGTTCACCAAATGTGAAAAATAAATGTATGTAAGGATAGTGTGTGTGTGTGTGTGTGTGTGTGTGTGTGTGTGTGTGTGTGTGTGAGTGTGAGAGAGTGTGTGTGTGTGTGCTAGCTGTCTAGCGATTTTTGTAAAATATATTTTTATTATTGCCATATTTTGATTCAATCTCACAGGTGGTTAAACTAAATTATAGTTTTTATAGATTTATTTTAAAACATTTATTTTTACGTATATAATGCTCGATGCGGTTGAGCTATTTATCTTGTAAGAGTGTGTGTTCATACAATTATAATTTATTTCCTAAAAATAAATAATGACTCTGCTTTGAGAGAAAAGTATGGGGTTTGCATGAGGGTATATCTTCTGAATATTTTGTCCAACAAAATTATTAAATATAATTAATTTTCAGCATATGTTATTATGACGATGTATTCCGAACAAATTGAAATAATAATTGCTATATTTAGATGGATATTCAACAGTCATCCCATTATTTTTAATGTTGGTAAATGAACATGGTTTCGGCTACATTTAGGTATTGAGTATTTCCAACACCTTGAGTGTGTGTTGCACCAGTGTGTTTTTTGTATTCCTCATCGGAGCAACACACAGAGCAAAGTCATTACTCTCTAACACAGTGATAAAGACTTCTGCCTACTGTTTTATTTAATAAAGAGAATAAATAGGTTTTTGAGATTATGGGGATTTTCGTGCATTTATGGGGGTGTGATGATGTAGTAAACTCCTTACTCAATTTCTCTTGAGTAACACACAATCCAGATTGAAGGCGTGGAAGGGTTGCCAAGTGAGTAATGACTGTTAAATATATTTCCCATATTGCCATAGAAACGGCATGTTTCACAGTCAAATTTGGAACAATGCACAGGAGATATGCATTTTATTTTGAGGATTATGAATTTAGTGGTGTTGGTTTGCATGCTTGATCGCTTTTCATCTGTTCTGGCTTAAGTTGATGCAGTATGCACGGCATTTCCCCACCACAAGCATAGATTTTTAGATTTGGCATCATTGCATTTAGTCATGTGATGCATGAAAAAGTTGCATGATGTCCATGATCATTACTATGCAACATTTTACATTGTTGCATAGCAATGACTAGCTATACTACCTTCGGTGGTGACATTATATTCCCATAAAATAGTACTTTAAAGTAACCCCAGTCGTGATATGCAATGCTTTAAACCACAACAATTACACTCTTAATTTAAATAATGATCAGTTATGATCATGACAACGCAGCCTTGCCAGCATTGCGGACTATGTACTCAATGAGATCCAATGCACTTCTTCATATCTTATCACCATATTTCAACTCTCTTATTTAATTCCTCTTCAGCCAAGCATGAACACACACAGTGTACACTTCATGCATTATTCATTATCGAGAGTCCGATCGATATCTTTTCAACATCATATTTAAAAAGAGTGCACCCTGAATAGATGTTTACCTTGTAGGACAATAGGAGGCGTCTGCTGTCCCGTGCTAGTCCTGGCTGACAGCCCAGCAGCACTGGTATGACGGGAGAACACGCTGCATGGTGGAGCAGTGCTAGCGTGTCCCTACCTGCTGAGATTACACTGGAAACAACAGTTGCCTCCATGGCCGGCTATACTAGCTAGCTAGCTCACTTATATTCCCTTAACATATCCCACAAAGGTCAGTGTTTAACATAAGTTAAGATAAGATGGTACTTTATAAATCCCAGGCGGTGTGAAGCGTGCTTCTGGGTTTTGCGTTTACTTATTGTATTGACTGTGATGATTGGTTTAGACGTGTTGACCGACTTCTTATCCGAGGTTAAATGAAATAAATTCCATGACCACCATGTTGTCTGATGGAGGGGAATGTGGGCCGTGGTTAGCCTGGCCGAGTGGCCCTGTTGTAGTCGAACTGCAGTGAAGCTGAGCCCCCAGTGGCCACTACAGGACACACACACACACACGCACACACACACACACACAGTGCTGTAGCAGCAGCAGAACCGTACAGTAGGAAGTGGGTCAAGACGGATAGAGCGACTCGGTAGAAAAGGAGACACACATGTTTGCACACACACACACACACACGCACACACACATGCGAGCACACACACACATACGAGCACACACACATGCGGGCACACCCACACACACACATACATACAGATGCACACACACACAATTAGAGTAGAATATATTGAGGGAACAAACCATTTATATTTACAGTCACTACTAGTTAGAAAGAAATTAGAAACAATTACAAATGACTCTATTACTCTAATTCCCCTTAATGACCAGACTCTAGACTAAAGCATTAGAATAACAATGTCATATAAATCACATCAGTTCAGTTCAAGTACATTACGCTCATTAATACTCACAACTATAAAATACGACCAACACTATGAAAACTGTCCTGAAGCAAACAAAAAAAAAAGGACGCTAAACATCAATGGTGTTTTTTTTTAAGTTTTTCAGTCCCGCCATACTTTGATAATGCCTTTAATAATTTACACTTTATTTACACCTGGCCAGTACAGCCACTGTATTCTCCCTGCTTGGACATAATAACCAGCACTTTACATGCTCAGACAGACATTTTAACAGCAGTTGGAAAATGTCCAAAGCAAACATGCATTTTGAGATCAAGGCATAACTAGGAGGCTAGGTGTGTGTGCCATGTCAATCAGTAGATGGACGTGGGAATTGTAGCGGACATCTTGGTGCCATCTTGGTTATAAAGGCTAGCTGGGTGGATGAACTGAATGCGGAGTCCCACCACCCAGCCAGCATTTAGAATCAAGATGGCCGCTAGGTGAATAAGGCCCCATAGCACACACGAGCTTCACTGAGGCAATGTCGAGGAGACAGGAGAAAATGGCTGCTTCTGCAGCTGTTGTGGCATTAAACATGATACATATTCATTAAAAACTAATAACCAGCGCACAACAAAAGTTACAATTTCCCTTCAAAGCAGTGGATTGCACAAATTGATTAATGCAATCCAATATGGAAAGGGCCAATAAAATCGAACACGATACTAAATCTAAATAGTAGTGTAGGAGTTTGTGAAGCACTACTAGTGCACAAAGCTTGTTCTGACGTTCTGGCTGTTAATACAACACCTTTGTATTTCTACAGGGATTGGGAATCATTGAATAGTGCTTGTAAATCGCGACGTCACATCGCAATGACCACCTCCATTTTGGAAGCAGAGGAGCATTGTGATGTTGGTTATTAAGTTGGTAGTCGTGGTTTTTTGGTCATTGCTTAGTAATTCATCTTGAAATGATTTGTCATTATGGGGAGACGTTGTGTTTGAAACTGCCACAGCGTTTCTAATGCAAGACGTGGCAAAACAACGTTTTCATTAGCCTAGGTTATGGTTGCATTGATTTAGGATTTTACAGTACTACAGTAATGACTCTTGAGTCCTCTCGGAGTATCGCCAACAAAAAATCCCATGATGCATTCTGATGTACAAGCCCTCAAGACTAGCAGTAAGCAGTAATTGATACTTGTCATCAGAATTTAGACACATCGCAAAATCTCCACATGAACGTTTTCAAAGCTTGTTTGGTTGTATACAAGTAGAGGAGTGTCAAATTGCTGTTGGAAGAGCTCTTGGACTTACCCAAATAAGTAATGTTATAAGCAATAGTATTACGATTAAATTGTATAATTGTTGGCGGTATTTATCTCCGCACATCAACTTCCGTTGCCGTCCTGACATTTTTCTTGGACGCCATTGTCCTGAAGCAAGAACTTTTCGGAGGTGAGCAGCAAAATATGTTTTGGGTAAATTGTAGATAGGATTTATAGATACAATTAAAGGTAAAAAGTGCTTCTACATCATATATGCTATGATTGGGCCTAGTGCATTTTCCTCCTCAAATTAGACATTAACATATTTGTTTTTTCTGACGGTAGCTAACTTGCTAACTAGTTAGTAAGTTCGGAATTAACCATTTTTTGGGCGGACCTTAGTTAACTTTGTTCATGGAATTATGCTTTGGTTATTCATTTACTTGATCTGTTTTATATTCATGCATGGAATAAACCGAACAATTTGCACCCCACCATGTCACCCCTCACTCAGACCGCCATGATAGTTTTCCCGCAACATTTGAATGGACAAAGATACGTACATGTAACGTAAAAACTCTCCGGTCGAATCTTGTAATGGTCAAACCTAGAATTGTTAACAGTGGAGAATATCAATGGGAAGTACAAAAGTATTACATAATAGAAATGTCACAGTAGATTTAGTACCAAGCATTTACGTTTGTCTTGACATTCTTTGCGGGAGTTTATAAACGGGGCTAGCGGAGGCATCAATTACCAATTTAGTTCTGTTTTATTGATGCACGAAAACAAACATTTATGGATTCAGACAACCGTACTCGTGTCCCCACAGATTATTCCATTGTTATCTAACTATAAATGGAGGAGCCTCTGTTTGTCTGTCCTTCGATTTCCACGACCACTGCTCATCCGATTGCTCATTGTTTGTGTTTTCTGTTGGCCTAAACGTTTGATGTCGGCACGTTTAACACTTGACACCCCATCCCCCGTCCAGGGTTACGACTATCGCGTAACGTCGGACGCTCTCTGTCCACACGGAATCCGTTAAATACGCGCTTCTGTTACTTCAGTGTCCAACAAACCACAAGACAACTCCTCATTTCAACTAAACGAGTCAGCCGTTCCTCGTCCTTTCAATGCGAGCGACACAAAGTAAATAAGAAACAAGGAGTGCGAGAGCGCGAAGGCGTGCCGCTTCGCGCCGCGTCGCTTACAGCCAACGAGGACATTCCAGTAGAAAACCCAAGCAATCAAACCGATGTTGTTGCTGACGCTCGCTCGCGTCCCGTTCAGTTAGGACACGGTGTTAAGAAACGCCACCTGGGCTTCCCTCAGCCAGGCAGTTGGCGTTACCCGGTGATTTATGCCGCTTGCCGAGTGAAGCGATATTCCAGGTACACATATGCTAACCAGACACCGTTCGGCTCATTCTACTTTCTATTCTCAACGACCGTTTATTTATTCCGGCGGGGTTTGTTGTACAGATTTTACTTTTATTTTACTCATCTACTCGACACCATGACGATGACGAGTCCACAGCATTGTTCCACTTGGATGTAGAGGCGGCGGTGCTGAAAGGCCTCTCCGGAGCCCCCGCCCGTCTTTCAACAGCCTTGTGTCAGTCCTGGTCAACCGGTGTTGAACTGGACTTCAACTCCAATCCGACTCCGGAAATAAGCGATGCCGTGGCTTCCCTCGTTTCTGAGCTCACCATTTTCATACATTTAAAAAAAAAAGGAATAATATTTACGCAATATTTATAATTAATATAATTTTAATATTTATATAATATGTGTATTTAAAGGCTTTTTCAATGGATGTGTTGCCCAAGCCATCGTGTTCATCAGCCATTCGGTTCTTCACATGGCGTATTCCTGTCAGGGTTTCCAGTACACTAGTTTTCAGCGTACCGACTACCGTACGCTTATTTCTACCTGTATTTAAGTTTTAAATAAAAGTGCAGTGTGTAGGACTTAGTGGCGTCTACAGTAGCTTGCAGATTGCAACCAACCGAGGACCCGCTCCCTATGTAGATATAAAGGGCTTAATTCTAAGGTAACGAAAACACAACAATTCATCCTATTTTCATGGGATTATACACTAATTAAATCATACTTGTGAATATTATACTCCGTTCCTGCCAAGTCCGTTCCGCTAGATGCCGCTAAATTATACACACTGCACCTTAAAGGATTGATTGTAGTCAACCACTTAAGGCATCAAAGCAGTACAATATCCAGAGGTAGAATTAGTGTCTGTTTAAGTCACTCTTCCAGTTAATCTACTAAATGCTTTTAAAACCTTGTTGCTGTTTGGATTACAGAAGACCTTAGCAAAATAGTGCCTGGTTTTACACTTCCATTCCTAAATGCAATATAGCCTGCAGGGCTTACACACACGCATGCATGCACGCACATACACACGAGCACAAACACACATACATGCATACAAAAACACACACACACACACACGTAAATGCCTTTTCACAATCACAGACACACACACACACAAGCACGCATGCACACACACACACACACACACTTATGCATGCACACACATTGACATACTGGGGAGCATTGAGCGCACACACATGCAAATGCCCACTCACAAAACCACACACACACACACACAACCACACACACATTGACATACTAGGGATCATTGAGGGCACACACACACACACACACACACACACACACACACACGGCCTGGATATGAATCTCCCGGCTGGGGTCTGAGGAGTTGGGTTACTCACAGGCCCATAAACATGGGCTGGCTGCGGTCCAGGCAGCGGTTCTGTAATTACAAACCGTAGGAACAATGTATAAAGAGCCCCGACCCCAACCAGGCCACGTCCTGCACTGCAATTAGCAGTCCTTGTTCAGAATGATCACCCTTCAGCTGCCCTGCCCAGCCCAGGTGCTGCTGCCCCCCCCCCCCCCCCCCCCCCCCCCCCCCGCCCCCCCCCCCCCCCCACCCCCACCCTCGACACCCAGATACCCGGCGGGGGGAGGGGGTTCAAATATGGAACACTTTATTCACACTCACACAAACAGACACTGTTACACAAGATTCTGTAGCTGGGATTGCTTTGTGGCTGCTTATGTTGGATTTTCATGATGTGTGTCAGCTTTTAGATTTTAAATTATTGACAGTTAAAGAACAGGATGTAGCAAAGCAAAAAAATTAAAAAAATTAAAATAACGCAAAGTAACCCTATAGGGGCAATTGCTCTGTCGCTAGCTTAGCCACTTTTTAGAGTTTAACACGGTTTTAAACTCGTCGGTGACGCAAGAAGACACGTGACGTCTTAAGCTCCATTGCTGTGTCATATGTACCTGTGGTTTAACCTGCAGCTGCGTTTTACCTTGATCTCAATTGCTGTGTCTTCAGAGAAATTCACATCAGACA
>JAOPJI010000142.1:4427499-4438773 GCA_027122695.1 Merluccius productus
TAACCCTGGTAGATGTACCTGCTAACCCTGGTAGATGTACCTGCTAACCCTGGTAGATGTACCTGCTAACCCTGGTAGATGTACCTGCTAACCCTGGTATTTGTACCTGCTAACCCTGGTATCTGTATCTGTAGTTTCTAGTTGGTCACCGGGGAAGAAGTGTTTTCCCACGCGCAGACTGAGCCGTTATTTTCCATTTCTTAAACGGTAAGTGAATGACGAACAACAGGGCGGTATGTCAGCCCCGCTAAACCGTTGTCGTTGGCGTTAATGATGTTAATGGTGTCACCGGTCTGCTCAGCAGGGTGACCATGGAGGAAACAGAACCCATGCCGGCCCCCGTCCAAGGGGGAGAAAAGCGCGTTTGTCCCAAGGAGGAGGAGAAGGAGCAGGCTGTGCCGACGAAGAAAGCCAGGGTTCATGATGATAATAACGGAGGCAACCCCCAGAAAACAGTGAAAGTGGAGGAGGATGAGGAGAAGGAGGTGGAAATGGCCAAAGACGACGAGGAGGAGGAAGAGGATGGGGAGACCTTTGCGGACATGATGAAACATGGGCTGACAGAGCTGGATGTGGGCATCCTCAAGTTCATCAGCGACCACAAGGGATTCTCTGGTATCCTGAAGGAGCGGTACGGTTGAACCAGCCAGGTTGAAGGATTTGGTCCCGTTGAGCCATTTGAATGACTGGCCTGATCTGGTCTCTTTGTGTTTTTAGGTATTCAGACTTTGTTGTTCATGAGATCAACAGAGAGGGCAAGACTGTGCAGCTGGATGACCTGTCCATCCCTCCAGCGGTAGAGGTGAGGTGCTTGAACTGCTGAATGTAGTGCACGACCAACGCTGGTCTTATTTTATTCATAATAAATGTGCTACTCCAAACCACCGTTGGGCCGTACACTTCCATGACATGTATTTTGGTATTATGTCTTTGTATTGGCTGTGCAGTATTTCATTATAGTAAGTTGCAAGTCATGCACACTCAGTACTGCCCCTTTT
This sequence comes from Merluccius productus, assembly GCA_027122695.1. Classification (NCBI taxonomy): domain Eukaryota; kingdom Metazoa; phylum Chordata; class Actinopteri; order Gadiformes; family Merlucciidae; genus Merluccius; species Merluccius productus. Next base: position 4,428,498 of record JAOPJI010000142.1, read on the forward strand.
AAGATGGATGCGTGCCCTTAACCGCATCTGGAGTGAGTGCATAATTGCAGGCCCAGATAAAAGGATACAGGATGCTGATATATGTTGTGTTGCAGGAGGCCCCGGAGCCTGAACAGCCACCAGAAGACCCGGACGTCCTGACCGAGGAGCAGAAGAAGGAGCTTGGGGAACTGCAGCTGTTTAAGAACAAAGAAGGCAACGTCTCCATAGAAGTAGGTCTATGGAAAACAACCTGTTCTCCGTAGAACAGGTTGATGCACCATTGAGATGGTTTCTTACATGTTTGGCAACATTTCATGTTTAGTTTTGCATAAAACAATGCCTTTTTTTAATTTGTCCAAAATATTCTGTGCACCGTATCATACATTTTCTGTGCACCGTATCAAATGTAATGTTCTGTCCACCGAGGAAGCTCTGCTTCTGCACTTGAAGCAGAAAATGCATTTAGAGACAAGTTTACAGACCTACCTGGATTATTTCTGTGCAACCTGATGCAACCTGTACCAAAGACCTGTGAGGTCTTTGGTACATACTTTTATATACAAATGTAATAGTACTTTTATTGTCGCCAAAGCCTTGAACTAAAGTTTTATAAACGTATCAGTTAACTTGTGTGTACAGTGGACAAGACGGCGACCAAGACCATTGCTAATAAAAAGTGTGTTTCTGACATCTTGCCTCGGGGAAGTGAAAGAGAAGCTCACGTCTCTCCTCTCATCGGCAGGTTGCAGATGACACCAAAGAGAAGCGCACTCAGATCCACAAGGCCATCAAGACCCAGTTCCCAGGCCTGGAGACCAAGACGGAGGAGCGGGAAACTCACAAGTTCATCGTGGCCTACCACGCCGCGGGGAAGAAGGCCCTGGCAGGTAAACAAACCAGTAGCAGGATGTATACACAACATGACTGGACGCCATCCACGAGGCCTATGCAAAGCCCTCAGTTGAGTAACGAGCTGTCTGGTGTCGTTTGTATGTGTGGATATGTTGGCATTTCAGACGGCTATGTATAGGGAATGAAGCAGATACAATTTTTTTAACCCTCCTATTATCTTTGGGGTCAACAAAAAAGGAGGTTTAAATAGCTGGGGGCAAATTGACCCAAAGGATAAAATATGTTAGTGCATTTGAAGATAACAGGAGCGTTAAATGGTTAAAACTGTATCTGTAGGAGCAGGAGGCTTTAGGAAGCAGTGGCCTAAACTGCTCCCTAAACAATTCTAACTTATTATATTGGGCTAAATTGGCAGCCTGCATCCTTCCTCTGGATGTCTATACAGCACACTGTGATTACCTTTTAATGTACACCTTAATGGGTACCAACAAGCTATACAATGGAAAACTTGGATGTCAGAATCGGATTTGATAAATGTCTCCTGTCCTCTCCTGGTGTTTTGGTGCATGTTCCTGTACGTGCAGCTTGGCTTTCTCTGCCCTCGTGCATGTTGTCATCACGGGCACTTCTAGCACAAGACCATGCCATGCATGCAGAAGGGCACCATGTGCACCATGACCTGCATGTTGCAGTTATGTAGAAGGAGAAAGATAGAAAGATTGGAAACCTGGATTTTGTATTAAGCAAAATGCTAACATGTCTCGCAGTGGTTCAAATGTCCGCCGCTTTCTACTGTGCAATTCTTTTGAACTGCAAGTTGGACGGTTTGGGGCCACAGAGAATATGCATTCATGGAAAATGACAACGAAACCATCTGCCATGACGGATTTAACATTCCTGTGCACTTTGCATTGAGCAATAATGACTTTGAATCACCTGTCTAGTGGTACCCATGGTCTGTTACAAGATGCACATTGTCAAGTGTTTAACATGGAGAGTAATTATTAGTACAAAAATGATTAGTATCTTGGGTACAACTTTATTAATGAAGATGTTTTATTTATTTACCCGGTGAAATGTGCTGCACCTCCGGTGCGGCTTCTTCCACATTGGATTTGGAATTTCTGAGCAAATCATCAAAATGCATAATGTTAAATTCTCCATATTCTATATATCTTTTTTCACCCCAAGTTTCATATTTTTAAACCAAACACTGCCCTTGCACGCTCATCTCATCGTCGACGGCTTGTCCCCTCCAAAAAAAAAACACAGAAATCTGTAAGCAGCTTTTATTTAGTAATGTGTTTCTGTCCTCCTCCTTGCTGTTCTCTGGTGGGGGGCAGAGGTCAAAGCAACAGCAGGTAAGAACTGAATGTCCACTCGGCACAAAGAAAGCCGTTTTCTTTTTAAACTGTGACTTTCAAACAATGGGTGAAAATCATACCGTGAGTCAGAATGGACATGGGTTTGAATGCTTTTCGTTAAAAGCGTGAGAGTGTGCTTGGGTGCACCGTACTGCTCCTCTGGTTTCTGACGACGGGGATAAGAGAAGTGTTTCTAATATCGGGTGTATCTGGGACCATAAGAGCCTCGTACGACTACAGTCAAGCGGCAGTTTATTTACCGTGAGGTTCTGAACTCTGACCAACGATAATCTCTCGTTTTGTCTCCGTCAATAGCACCGCGAAAACACTCCTGGCCCAAAAACCGCGGCAGCTTCTGCCACTTCGTCCTCTACAAGGAGAACAAGGACACCATGGATTCGATCAACGTGCTCTCCAAGTTCCTCAGGTGTGGACCCACCACACTGCATTCATCCTTCATTAACACATGTAGTACACAAGTATTTACACAAGTATTTACACTCATGTTCACATTTAAGTAAGAAAACTTCCTTACAACGCGTGCATCTCCCAGCGTCTATTCAGCAAAACAAGGTTTTACGGTGCCTCATGCTTGCCACCGTTTGCTTCTCCGTGAAATGAGTTTCACACCACCGAGTGAAAGGTGTTTTTAAGATGATGGGCAATGGGGCTCATGGGAAATGCAGTCTTTTCAAAACACCCTGTAGATTTAGAAGATCCATTATTCTCATCAGCTCATCCATTATTCATTCGATTATATTGTTGGAACTGAGTGTGATCCTCGGAGTCCGTTTACTAGCGGTCCTTTTGCCCTTTTGAAAAGTGAACCCATTTTATATTTCTGATTCCATGCGTGTCTTCCCAGGCTCAGACCTAATGTGTTCTCCTACATGGGGACCAAGGACAAGCGGGCCATCACTGTGCAGGAGATTGCGGTTCTCAAGTGAGTGGCTAGTCGTTGGATCCAAGATCTTTGACTTCACTTTCCACTGCACATGGTAACCATGCATCTCCCCTTAAACCCCCCCCCCCCCCCCAACAGGATCACTGCAGAGCGACTGTCTCACCTCAACAAGTGCCTGATGAACTTCAAGCTGGGGAATTTCTGTTATAAAAATCACCCCTTAAAGCTGGGGGAGCTCCAAGGCAATCACTTCACAGTGGTCCTCAGGTCAGTTCTCTGGTTCAGGGCTATGACCTTTACCATGCTGTTGGTGACTTCAGATGGAGGGTTTATATATATATATATACAGTATATATTTTATATATATATCACTGCTGGGGCTTTTTCCATGATGTTGATGGCTTCAGATAGGGTAATAGTAGTGCTACTACTTATGAATCAGATACCGATTCATATAGAGCAGGTAGGGTTTAGGATGCCTGCAGGTAGTCTGCAGACATTGGGGTGTCAAACCCAGAACCTTTCAGATCGGAATCCGAACCACCCTAGCCACCTGATTAGACTATCCTGCCTCCATAGGGATCGTACATCACAACGTCACATCGCAATGACCTGATGGGAGCATTGGACTGTTACTTATTGCGTTGCTAGTAATATCATTATGGGAAGACAATGTTGTGTTTGAAACTGCCACAGCGATTCTCATGCGAGAGGCTAATGAAAGCAAAGTTTCCATCAGCCTCGGTTTACGGTATATTTACGTTGATTTTACAGTACTACAACTCTCTTGAGTCCTCTCAATATGGCATATATTATATAGAATATATTGGAGTAATGCCAACAAGAAGTCCCATGATGCATTCTGATGTACAAGCCCTATTGTAATCTTCTGCTCGCCCTTCCTTGTCACTATAGTTTATATATCCGAGTCTGTGTTTACAACGGATGTGGAGTATAAAGTGTCCGTCTCGTACTGTGATGTCAGGAACATCTCAGGAACCGACGAGCAGGTGGAGCAGGCCATGAGCTCCCTGAAGGAGACCGGCTTCATCAACTACTACGGCATGCAGCGCTTCGGCACCACGGCCGTGCCCACCTACCAGGTTGGAAAGTAAGAAGGCCCGGCTGAACCGAACCGCCGCAGTGTTTCGTGCTTTGCAATCCATAGCACACACACCACACACACGGTCAACCCACCGTTGTAATGCACTGCGATGCGTTATGGTCGAGGCCAACAACCACAAGTGGCCTCAGCGTAATGTGATTTACAATGTAATGATTTAAACGTGTCTCACTCTTTCTCTTCTCTTCTCTTCTTCCCGCCCCCCCCCCAGGGCCATCCTGAGGAATGACTGGAATGATGTGGTTGATCTGATCCTGAAACCTCGACCTGGAGGTAAGTGTGTGTCCTGCTTTAATGGGTAGAGCATTGCATTAAACACTAGACGGGGTAAGTCATTTGATTTGACTCCCATGCTCGCCACACATTACCACTTCCTGTCGGAAGTACGGCAAACGCATCTTACTTGCCAACAAAAGCTTTAAGTGCAGTTGTTTCTTTTTTTTTGAGAGAGAAAATATACCGTCCAGGTCTTTTAATACTGTCGTGATGGTGGATGCAACTGACCGTTCCACATCAGCGGCAGCCATCTTGGTTGTTTACGAAAATGCCTCAATGACACTCCCTTGTACAGTAATCGTATCGAACCCGCTCGACCCGGGCCAATCACAACTGCTAGAAATCTGTCTGAACGGGAGGGGAGCCAGACGTATCTGCCAGAGCAATTTAAACACAAGCTTGCAGATTAGTCTGGTTCCCAGGCTACGCCACACGTGTACTAAATATAAATGCAGTCTATAACGCTCTTCCCCCTAGCGGAGAAGGGCTATCTGGTGCGCTGCCGGGAGGAGTGGGCCAAGTCCCAGGACCCAGAGGCTGCCCTGAAGAAGCTGCCCGTCAAGCGGTGCGTGGAGGGCCAGCTCCTGCGGGGCCTCTGCATGTACGGCAAGAAGAACATCATCAACGCCTTTGGACTGGTGGGTATTCGTTAGGGCTGGGTATCGCCACTGATTTCAGATATTTCAGTTACGATGCCAATTTTGCTTGGTTATGAAAAAGATTCTCGGAGAACTAATGCTGTAAATTGGCTAACCTGGTGCATTATTTAAAATATTAATGTTTACGTTAAAAATGGACCCCAAAGCACTTGCATTAATGTACTTTTTATTTAACATGACCAACAGACTACAGCAGTCAACCCAATATAGTGTATGTTGTGTAACTGTACAGACTCTACAGTGAGAGTGACCAGATGAGGCATATATTCAAAGATCGATCTCAGATTAATTCATTTCCAATTCAAATCGATCTTCCTATGTGTAAATAGATGAATTGTGCTACTGGTTGTAGCCACGTACGTGCTGTTTCAAAGTGTTTTGTTCCCCGAACAATCAGATCTCTCCAGATAAAACGGTGACGCTTTGCCCTTCTACCTTCGCCGTAACTGACGTTATTGTATGTTTCCCTCCAGATCCCGCGTAACAACCGTCTGATGTACATCCACAGCTACCAGAGTGTGGTGTGGAACACCATGGTGAGCCGAAGGATCGAGGCCTTCGGACTGAAGGCGGTGGAGGGGGACCTGGTGTTGAGAGGAGGTCGGTAGGACCGCTTTGACTGGCTTCCTCATGCACCTAGTGGCCATCTTGGTTCTAAACTTTAGCCCGGTGGGGAACTGAATGCGTCTTCAGTTCCCCACCCAGCTAGCATTTAGATCCATGTATAGACCTGCACAAAGAATAACTGCCAAAAATGAAGAAGTGCTCCTTTCTAGTTCGTTCCACTTTAGCTAATGGCACACTTTAATGTGCTGGGTTTGCAGTGCCTACTTTTCCCACGTTTGCCCCAGTTTTCTTTTTTAAATGTTCATTCTAACTTAATAATAATAATATCCGAAAGGGTTTTTATTAAAGACGAATCATAAGCTACTACTTCTCTTGTGTCCATAGGCACGGCACACATATTGTCTGCAGAGGAGGCGGAGAGCCTCTCTATCCAAGATATCGTCATGCCCCTGCCTGGCTATGATGTCATCTACCCCTCCCACCATGGTAAGATCTCGGGACATCTTGTTTAGTTTGAGGTCAAGCATTTGCATATATATATACACACTATACTTGGGACACATTGTATATTCAAAAGACTCCCGTCAGAAGGAAATTACAAGGTATCGCCTGTACTTCAGTAGAAATACAGTCGTCTCAAAGTTTGGCCCAATTCTAGTTTTAAAACCGTTGTTTGCTTACATTTTAACAAAAGCACTTGAGGTTCTTCAAAGGCAGGTTGTCAACAGTATTTGCCAATTGAGATAAAAAATGACAAGTCAAACAAAATGAATGTTTCCAAGCAGCAAAGACGTCTTACAAGCCAAACAAAGTGCATGTTGTAAAATGATTCTAGTGAGTAAAGTGGGAGAGGCTGATGCCCTGGTTGTGTCACAGTGGGTAAAGGCTACAGGGAGATGCTGACCGCAGACGGCCTGGACATCGACACCATGAGACACAAAGTGAAGGACTACTCGCTGGCCGGGGCCTACAGGCGCGTGGTCATCAGGCCCAGTAACGTCAGCTGGTCAGTAAGCCCCGCCGCACTCAGCCGATGCATTATCAAACACACCCATTCTTTACCATCCACTGTTACCATTTCAGTTAAAAACTCTCAATCAAAACTGGAGAAGATACAAAAAAGTGCTGCACCAAAACCTTTTTTCATGATTTTACTGTACCACGGCCATTTTGGTAGCGCTGAACACTCAACCGCAATAGACCCATTGAAACCACTGCAGTAGTACTCACTAAGTAATGCTAACCCCGTCTATTACACTTATCATCCATACTCTATGCTATTGGCTCTCTCCTTGTTCTCTTATCGTCTTCAGCTAATTGGTTTTTAGCATTCCTACATTCTTGGTTTAATATTGATAAAGCTGTACATGTATATCTGTGTGTGTGACTGACCTGAACAATGTGTTTGCTAGTTTATTTCAGTTGAGTGTGTATAAATGTGGATGTTTTCAGGGAGGTGATCCAATACGACGACCCTAGGATCTCCCTGGTGCACACGGATGTGGAGAAGCTCGAGGACAAACCGGGCCCCGTGTTCAACACAGGTTGGTTACTTCAGCTTGTTGTGTGCTAGTTAGCATCTAGCTACATCTAGGATATTCACATCTAGGATATTCACATCTAGGATATTCACAACAAGCCATGGGGAACCATGGATATATAATGACGACGTGGGGAACAATAATCAATAATTTTATTGTCAAGCTTACTATCTAGTCGCCTGTTGTTGGTTTTTTTATAGCTGTAATAGATGTTTAATTTGACCAACGAGATAACATATATGCGCATAAATATATTCTGTCGAACCTTAAATTGAATGATTCGTCAATCCACCTGCTGAAATTAAACCAAGATCACATACTGTGCCTTTTGATGACGGCTGAAAGTCCTCTATAGGTAAACATTATTTACATTACATTTTATTATTTTATTGTCATGCACACAAAGTGACCAACCCTCATAACCCTCCAGACACCAGAAGTCCAGTTGCAGTGGTCCCACATTTCATTACATTACAAAATGACCAAATGAAGGTTATTTTATAGCTCGGTCCTCAACAAAATACATTCCCTCCCAAGCTTGGCAAATGAAATCTGCTACAAAAACGGTTTTCCTTCCTGAAGCATAACTCAGGTTTTTCATAATCATCCAGCCAATAGAAATCAATAGAAATGGAGGACATTTTACTAAAACTGCACCCCTTACGTCCTCGTAGACACGATGGCAAAGCAAAAAACACTTATTATTATTCATGAATTCATTATTTGGCCTAACCTGTTTGTTTCCCCCCCATCAGAGGGCAAGTACCGAGCTCTGCGCATGGAGTTCTCCCTCCCGCCCTCCACCTACGCTACCATGGCGATCCGAGAGGTGCTCAAGATGGACACCAGCATTAAGAACCAGACCCAGCTCAACACCACGTGGTTCAACTGACATTAGCAACAAGAGAAACTGGACTGCTGTTGCCAAGCTGCACTGTGGTGACTTACTGATGTGAGTGTGGTGTGTATGTGTGTGTGTATAGGTCTGGGTTCTGTGTGAACTTTAAAGTCACTCTTTTTTTAGTGATGTTATGTGATTATATTCAACAAGACGAATAAGCAGCCATTTATTATTCAACTCTTTTTTTTTTTTATCCGGCAGTTTTTACTCTTTGCGTTACAATTGTGTTTTTTATTTGGAGTAGACGCTCTTAGGGATCATTTGAATGACATTTGGTCCTTTTTTTAAAAGGACGATTAATTCAAATATAAATAAGTCATACTGCACAGGATATCTTCAGTGCATTACTTGTATAGATCTTTTTATGATTGTAAATTGATTTGCCTGGATTGGACATCTTGAGGAGATAATTAAATGTTGAATGAAGTACTAAGAGTGAGATTGACATTTCTTTATTAGTGGTGATTGCCTTGGCGTATTATTTCACAATTCACTTTATTCTGTTCAATGTAAATGGTGATTCATTGTTGGCAGTAGAACCACATACTGTAGCCTGAGCGCCCCCTAGTGGTACTAGAGGATACTGCTGACCGGCCACTTCAGGTGCATATTGGCAAACATGTTGATGTCCTTCCTTACAGACAGGAGGTAAAGAAGATGAATCTGACTCAGTTGTCTAAGTAGATATATAAGATATATAAGGAGGGGAAAGGTTAAATCCAATGTAGGCCTACTCCAACAGACACAGAAGTAACTGAATTGTAGAAATACAGGGGATGATGTAAGTTGTATTCGTCTTCTTCCTCTGTTCTCCAGTGTAAGGCAAGAGCTGAGTCAGGCGGTGGGATAATAAAATGTAAAACTGTCCAAATGTACCGTATGGGTAAATGACGGGCAGTAAACCACGCGGTGAACTGGATAACATCAGTTGCGAAGTTATAGCCAATTATGGGATTGCTGTTCACCGCAGTTCATCGAGTTTTTAGAGAGCATTTCAGAGATTTTTAGCAGGTTATATTAAACGGGTTCTCATCCATCCAAGTTCAATTCTAAAATGTAACTTACAGATTACTCTCACGGTCTAAACTACAACACAACGTGGACAGTGGGCAATAGCCCAGAAAGCCTAAAATTAATTAATTAATTGATATTAATAAAATTAATGAATTAAACTTTCCCACAAACGGCGTTTGTGGTTATTTTCCACACACAGACGTTTGAAAACAAGGTAATTATTTGGATATTATTTATCATATGCAATCAAGATAGAAGACCTTCAACGTCTGGCCAGTGACTTTCTCGATGAAGTCTTGTAGCTGCTGGACGGACATCTCCTGAACGTCGTTATGGACCTCTCTGTTGACCCCCAGAGAGGCGAACGCCGGGAACTTGGCGAACTCGTGGTACGGCGCGTTGCAGTCGTGGTCGACGCAGCAGTACGCCGACCACACGTAGTCGGGGACGGCCACCCGGTCGGCGTCGTAGCGCCGCATCGCCCGCCGCCCCACGGTGCCCGCCGCCGCCCCGGTGACCACGTACGCCGTGCCGTGGCAGTAGTTGTTGAGGCGCTGGCGTACGACCCGCTCCTGCGCCGCCCAGGGGCCCTCGCCGAACGCCTTGACCCGCGGGACCACGTTGGTCAGGGTGTAGGTGGCGGCCTTGTCGTCCAGGTCGCTCTGGTGCGCGTCCGGGTTCAGTTGGCCGCGCTCCACGTCCACGGCGGCCTGGTAGTCGTCCAGCGCCGCCTGGGCGTCGTCGGAGCGCTCGTGGAGGTCTCCGTGAGGGAGCGGCTGCATTTCTTTTGTACCCATGTCTGTGGAGAGCTGAGGGGGAGACGGCGTTTCAATTCGGGACGGTTGGCCTATTTATAAATATATAAATAATATATATTATATATATTAATAAACCAGCACCTGGTTTATGGATGCTAAAAATGATAATGCACCAATGCGGTCCACCATAGTGGAAGTATCAGTTGTCTCATCTAATTGTAAAATATCAGCTGGGGAATTTTGATGAGTCCCTGATAGGGCAACGGGTTCAGTCATGGGGGGACATGTGGCCCCCCCCCCCGCGGCCCCGGCGGGGGGGTGGGGGGGGGGGGGGG
>JAOPJI010000142.1:4478036-4480536 GCA_027122695.1 Merluccius productus
AGAGGTGGGCATAGATTAATTTCCTTGATCTAGATTAACCTCACGATAATCTTGGCATTAATCTAGATTATCGTTATTGCGATTCCGTTTGTTCCGTTTGTTCGTGCGTGTCGCTAGGCAACGTCCTCGGACGTCCGAGACGGATGGATAATAAAACGCACCTTAAGACCCGCCGGCGGCAATCTAGAAGACAGAGGGTCCTCGGGGGTCTCACTCCATTTGCTTACCTTTTAGAAAACAGTTTAGAAAAAAACGGTGACTTTCATTAATGCAAGGGTTAATCCGTCTCGCTTGGCCATTTTTTTTATCGATAGCGTCTCCTAAATCTTCTCTCCTACCTCTCCGCCACCTCCAACTAATTTCCTCCATTCATTACCTGCTCCACAAGGATTTATGTGGCACACATTAAACACCCCCCCGAGTTTGCCCGTGATCATAAATTGAAACAAGGTAGATTCACGCAAAACAGGTTCCTATTACTAGACTTCAGGGAGCAGCGTTGGTGGAGCCAGAGATAGTAAAGTTCTTGGAGGGCCCACGGCGCTGTGGTGCTATTAGGATCTATAAGGGAACGTATTACTTTGCTCCAATAAGACAGATGACATTAGATTTGATCTTCAAAATGATTTACGTCACGTGGGACATCCGTCTTCTGGGGTTTTGACAGCTGCTATCACAACGTATAGAAAGAAAGCTGACATAGCCAATTAATCTTTGCTTCAGTTAAATATTTCAATTGGAACAAATGTTGATATAATACGTGTGTGATAAAAATACCTCACATGTCAAACATTGCCGTTGCTCGAACACATAAAAGGACTCAAAAATCCAATTTGCTTTGCTTCCAATTTTCTCCTGACATGACCGACAGTGGTCCCTGTGTCTGCGCATGTGGGGGGAAGCCTGTCTCATGCGCAGAGGGCTTATATGTGCAGTGCTCTTTTCAGCCAACAGCCCCGTGCGGCAGGACCGTGATTTATCCTCACCACTCACCCCCAGCTTAAACAAACGTTACTTAACGGCGAACGTGGCGACTTCCAGGGAGGAAAACCAGAGCTGGCGTGACACATCAGCCCCGGAATTACCTTGCCTTTCATGGTGCTCCGTTACTCCGGAGGAAAAACAACAGCCCTCTATTTGAATGGAGATCGGATGCGTTAATGCTTTTATCGGTCGCGGGGTTGACACTTTAACAAGACAACAGGGATACAGCGGATAAAGCGCGAGGAAGTGAGCGAGCGGAGGTTGGGGCGGGGGGGGGGGGGGAGTGTAAGAGATAGTTTAACTTGAGGCTGGGCCAGCGGTTACAATCAAGCACACCAGCACATCTCTAACTGTCTAGTGAGCAGCACTGAAAATGGCTGCGCTGACAGGTCATACTCTGACTGAAATGATACCTGATGACCTGGCATTAGAGGAGTCAGTCCCCATCCTGTATCAGCCACCCAGAGAGCCCCAACCACCACCACCACCAGAGCAGCCTCGCTCCTATCCCTGTCTATCTCTGTTTGGTTTTGTTTAATGTACAGCGCGTAAATCGTTTTAAGGCCGATCTGTCCCATGATGCCATCTGATTTGATGCAGCGTAGGCCCTGCCGCGTCGTAGGCTCATCCTTCGTTGTTATCGTAGGTATGGGAATGCGCTAGTCTTGTTTAGATTAGAAGCAAGTCATGTGCTGTGGTTTCAGTCTGGGCATGGTTGCTCTGTAGCCGCACTGCGAGAGTGTGAGAGTGTAAAAGCACGTCCCCCCCATCTCATCCCTTCACAGCAGAGAGAATATGCTTGAGGGGAAGTGTTTCTACTTTGCAGTGTTTTGAATCCAACCCCGGCTGCATGTCAATGTGAAAGTCCTCCTGTTAAACCAGGAAAGCCAGAACTTCCCCCCCTTCTCCCACGCTTTTAAGTCGCAAATAACTGTATCGCAGCGAATGCCCCCTTTATTGCAATACATACGATAAAAGACCTGGACGACAAGAAGTCATCCTCGAGTGCAACTTTCTTTACATGTTAGCTTAGCATTGAACACAATGTAATCCCTTGATCAGTGGCCTGATGAATATAAAAGCATACGGAAAATACGGACGACAAAAGACGACTATTACTATTCACTTGCTGAGAAAATATGGACAGCCCATCGTCAGTGGAGGTGAATATTTGTGTAACTTGACTGCATTTCTGGATTGACTCCGGCGCCCCTGTGTTAAACGGGAATCAAACCCTGTTAATTGTGAGTGGAGCCTGCGGTCTGTCAGCCTGTGTGTATCCTCCTCTCTTCATGTTGCCCTATAAAAGTCGCTGGAGGGGGGAAATATGCGCTTTGCGACATTTCCTAAGGAATCCATAATTCAGATTTGGATTGGATTGGGGCACAATGGGACATTGTCAATGAAAGCAATGACAACTTTAAACAGAATACAGAGAATAAGATAGAAATAAAATGTAACCTTCTACATTAGACTTGAGTTTGACTTTTGAACAGCCAACTTTATTAACAGTCGA
>JAOPJI010000142.1:4485536-4495156 GCA_027122695.1 Merluccius productus
TTGAGTGAGTTTCCCGAGGGGGTCATCAACTAGAGTTGTACAATTGCTCCTGTCTACGGTCCCTTTTCATCTGCCATGTTTGTTTGGGTTGTTTTTCTTCGTTTGGTGGTTGCGCCGCACCTCAAAGATTCACACGATCCTTCCAGTGTGCTTTGGAGGACGGAGCAGCGAGTGTACAGAGCAGAGCCGCTTTCATCCACTGGGTTCCTAAAGATGTTTTCCACGTCCGCCAGGCAGTTTCCTCTTCAGAGAACTAGGCATCATCGGGTCCCCAGAGGCTTGTTAGAGTGGCACTCCCAACACCCCCACCCCCTTCCTCCCCGTTTCTTCCTGCTCTTCTTCTTCTGCTTCTTCGGTTAAAGCGTTAACGCTCTGTCACATCATGGCAAATCTATGACCAGCACGCCCCCCCCCCCCCCACCACCACCACAACCACCCACACATACTAACAAACACAAACACCCCATGTTTCCCCGCGCAACACAGCTTTTGTCTAGGTTGTATATTCGCGCTGCTCTATGAAACGCCACGGTTTCCATCTGACGCGGTGAAGTGGTTGTTTGTGTTGAGCGCGAGGGGCTTGGCGCGATGAGCATGCAACTGAAGGACGTGGAACATGTACAAATGCGATACAAAAAGCAGCCACGCCTTATCATGCACAGACATAGATTTGCACTTAAGGCTTGGTGCAGCCAGTTGCACACACATATTCCTTATATGTGCACACACACACACACACACACACACACACAAAGATGCATGTACACATACACACACGTGTGCTGCCATGGAGCAGGCATGGTGCAACACAGTTGCAGGCTACTAAGCCATCTATTGTTCACGTCTAAGACCGCGCTGAGACGTAAAGACAAATGCAAAGATAGTCTCGCCTTGCCATGACGAGGCGCAGTACAGCAAAAGATCAATTTCGAAGGGGAGCCTGTAATTTAAATTACCACTTTTCTGCCTTATTTGTTGTTTTGTATGCGCCAGAATAAGCAGTAAATACATTCAGCTGCCGAGAGGCCAAGAGCAGTGGGAGGGGGGAGTGGAGGGGTGAAGACAATAGATCACAACAGAACTGGAGGCCTAGATCTGTCAAAGGAATAACACACACACACACACACGCATATGCACACACACACACACACACACACACAAAAAACAAACAAAGTGTGATAAGTCTACTAGTAGCCTAGGCTGACACTACAACATAAACATGGCCGCCGCATTCCCCCTTCCGTGCGACAGATGCCAGGCTTTTATTATTAATTTGGGGCCGCTATGTGAGGAGGCCTCAAGGTTTTCAGGAGAGCAACCCCAGCAGGCCTGTGGTCTCACATGCATCTCAGCGGTGTTGTCCTGAAGAAGCGGTGCTTCTAATTTTGAAATGCCCCCCCGAGGCCCGGTCCGCCGTGACCTTTTTTTTTTTTCATCTTTCCCTCCACTTTTCCCACAAAGGATCACGTGGTTGCTTTAGTATGATCCCCCGCTCAGCTCAGTTGCCGTCTGTGTATGTGTATGTGTGTGCGTGCGTGTGTGTTGTGCTTGGAGCGTACACAGACAGACAGAAAACTACAAGAATGCTGCTCTCCCTCGTCGCTAGGTCGGCTTCTAATCCACAATGATGTATAGCATCAGTCACTGTTAAATACAGGAGCGAGTGGGCACAAGGGGAGCAGGAAGGCTTACAGTCCAAAGTTTAGAGACTCCCGCTCCACATTAATAAGTAGTAGTAGACTGGTAAAATGATTTTTATGTCAGGGCTCTAATGGCGGACCTGCGTCCAACTATTGTGCCCATAATGATCCCCCATGTGGGTGCACTCTCTGACTATTATGAAAAGAAATAAATAAGGTTTATACCATTTTGATGGCATTACAGCATCTCTGGGATACACCGCAGAGCAATCCCAGCCCATGTTGTGAGGTTCAGAGCTGTAATCTAATGACTGTCATTGGCTTGGAGGAGCGGTCTGTGCCATCGTGAGCCACAACGGTAAGAGTGGCAGCCTGGGGCATTGTATTAGGAGGTTATTGGTCATAAGTGTATGTATTTATGAGTGTGTGTGTACATTTCTGTCATGGATAAGACCATCACACAGCCTTTCACCAAATTCAAATATGATATGTAGCATACGGCTACAAGTCGGAATCGAACCTGGGTCACGACAAAATTAGTGGTATGAGCTGCCAAGCCGCCTGACAAACCTTTTATTGATTAGTACAGACATGGTGTATGAGTTGTTTAATGTATACATTTTTCATTTTCATATTAAAAATAAACCGGTGGCGTGGCTATAGCACCCAATTAAACATTTTGATTGTAGAAAATGTCCCAAAGCCTCCTGTTAAGTAATGTCTCTCTAGCACTCGAGTCTCGAAAAATGATGTGGGTGATGTGTGAAAAGGCTTTTCGTAACCAGGTTGCTTTTACCAAGCAAATATTTGCAAGGCTGTAATTTGTCCAATCCCCCTGTGTTTAAGACAACTGAAATAGCCAAAATGCAAGAGCGGTCATTAAACTGTCATGCTTGTTATGAACAATGCACACTAATGCATGTGCCACACAAACCACACGTACCACAGCACACATACTGTACATGTATTATTTGCTTTACATAAACCACAACCACACAATCAAATGTGTTCAATTTATTTTCTGTTTTCTCCATTCTCTGCGACGCTGCCTCTTTCAATTACAAAACAAAGCCATGCTTTGATGAAAATAATAACTGTTTACTTGTTTGCACTGTATCACTTCTCGCTCCAAGCGCTCCCAGTAAAGAAATCGGAAAGAAGAACGCCGGCCTGCTTTCAGGGGAGTTTTGATTAGCAGTCACCTCAATACAGTTTTCAAATCCAACATCCCAAATGAAGCTACACATGCTAGCAGCTGTAGTCCCGTTGAGTTCACATTGCCTTGGAGAAACTACGCTTACACACAAAAGACATGGAGTGGAACACAGACATCCTATAATTACCATCCTCACTGTAACAACAAAAGGGTGATGTTATAACACGGTTGCCATAGCGCTGTTTACTGCTGAGTTTGGCCCATACCCTAGAGAGCAATTGGCTGTGTTGTACGAAAACCCACCACTTCTCTTTCCATGCCTGGACTGGGTGTTATTGTTTGGACAGGACTGGCTAATGCCTTGCTTAAGTTGACAAAATTCAAGAACGGCAGGAGTGCTCCAATGTAAGCGTGTTAAATGTTAAATCTGCCACAGACCTGCTCCAAACGTGGGTTGGTTTCAACCAAGTGGAGGCGATGACCGCCTTGTTTGTGAAGCCCTGGCAGAAGCGACTAAGATGTAGTTCCTCAAATGGCCTACAGGTGGCTCGTGGTGGTTGGATGCAAAAAGACCTGCCACCATTCTAAGTCAATGGGAAAAATGTGACTTTATTCTCATAAAACACATTTTTTCTTTGTTCGGTTAGGATCTCAGTGGCTAGTTCATCTCCATATTATGTATTTTTAGAGGTCCCGTTTGACAGTTTCATTTAATTAAAAAGTTATTTCATTTTTCCGGCCCTCAATGTACCAAATATGGATCGTTTCTGCTGCTGGTTACAGAAATCTCAAACACTGGCGGTGCCCGTAACACCATATCTACGGCTTCATAACTGCCGTGTTTAAACCAACGGGTGATGTAACAGACGCTATGTCCATATGTTTTACAGTCTATGGTCTCAACTAACTCAATGTGCAATTTTATCTATATGTTATTAGTATTAGATTTACACCTGCATTGGAGTTAATATGTAAAACTACAAATATATTGTCCGTCCAGTCTGTTCTTTTGATGGCTTGCAGCCACAAATGTCTCTGTTTAGAGTCGAACGGGGTCTTTGATGATGGAATACGTTAAAAATGAAGGCCATGTTTTTTGCCATTCTTCTTCTGGCAGCCGACATCACAGCAAGACATTTTGTCTGTGTTTTGTTTGACAAATGTGCAATTCTCTCCATATGTCTACACTAATCTTCTGCCACCCAGCTACTGCTGTGACGTAATCGTGACGTCCACTCCAAATTGGTCTATAGAAAACAGCCATGGGCATGGGCTCATAAGGATTTAGCCATATTTAGAGCCTCCGAGTTTGAACTTCTTAAATACTCCTACAGCCTGGTAACTAATGAGGGCAGATGTTTTTTACACTTAAATAACCTTCAAGGCAGGCAGAATTCAAATAAGACAGCTACTTAAGTTTAATCAGAGGAATGCATTCGGAAATCAGGGCCCTTGCTGGGAATGAATGATATATATTTTTTTGTGTAAATGATTTCCTTGCATAAAACTTCAGAGATTATCAAGGGGGACACATTCCTCTTAATAATAAATAATAAATTCCTTTTTGAGAACAGAAAACTTAGAGAACACATAAATATGTCTTTCTGATGCTGGCCTTCACTGTATGGCTTTTTTGAAAGGGGGATGGTGGTGTTTCTGAAAGGACTGAAATGGTGGTTTGGTGGAAAGGGAGGCAGAAAAAGCCGTCTTGCATCTGAGTAACAGCAAGGTTTCTGTCATCCTGAGGCCAAACTGAAGTTCCCTCTGCCAGCTCATCACTGCATTGGCATTAATGCATTAAATGGGTTTGTTTGGTGCTTTTTCCTTCTACTGGTGGCGCCGCGATACATTTGGAATATTTGGCCCAATGTTTGGCACCAGGAGGTGATAAGATACACACATTTATATTTAAAATATATATGTGCACTAACTAACTCAAATCCCAACCGTTACTCTGCTATTTATATCTATAGCCACACATTACGTGTGCTATGCAGACAGCCACAACAGTATCTCCAAAAACCAGCATTATTTTTTGGTAGAATCAGGTCTGTCTCCGGATCTGGGGTGCCCAGAATTTTTCTTTTTTTTTCTTGACAGTGCTCCATCTCACAAACCCCTTCTGAACCCGGTTCTAAAATAACTCCAGCCCCCTCTAGGAATGTGAGCTATGAAAGTGAAATCATAGGAGTCGGGACAGTGGTTTGGTCGACCTGTGCTCGCCTGCCCTGCGGCCCAAAATATCCACGTTCTGGCTTCGGACCAAAAGCACCAGGGGGTCTGGGGAATGGACTGGACGGAGTGGAATGCAATTGACATAATGCAGTGCTCGGTCAATCAGGGTCTTCATGTCAACAAGGTTGATACAACAACTAGCTTTTAAACACTGGAACTTTGGAGCACCAAACCTTGGGTTTGGTGTCTAGCCAAAACACTTGCGTGCCAAAACACTCACTCTGTGGGAAATGTGTAGAAGTAATCCATTCCCCTAAGCCGAGGTGGGCGTTTAAAAGGGTGTCTCGCGGTGCCAAACCAGAATGTACCACACTCATCTGGGTGTGAGCTCAGATAACGCCGCTGAATCATTGTCTGGTTTGAGAGCATGAAGGTACAATCTTGATGAAACCCAGGAATAGGTATGGATAACAAAGGATAAGGCGGATAATTTGAACCAAGGGCTTTCACACACCTTGGGGTCATGCAGGCCACTGGTGCGCTGGGAAGGCATGGGGTGGAGAGGGGGGGGAGGGGAGCAAAGTTCACAGGCAGCCCTCATACATGTCGCCCTCTAAGTAGTGCACTTCATGGGTAGTCACTTTATATGATTTAGTTCTGCCATACAACTAGTTTTTTGCACTGCATGCAAAAAAATGTCAAGTGGCAAAAAGTTCCCTATAAACTTCCATTCCATTCTCGTGTTTTTAATTTTTGTTCCAATTTATGAATCCCCTCATCCATGAAATATGCAAATGTGTGACACTAAAGATTAACACCATTATTAATAACCAATAATAATAAATGATCATTGATGCTAAATGTCCGACTGGGATTTCTCTCTATTTATCCTCACCTGCCAAGTAAATTCAAGCGGTAACCTTGGCTGGCTAACTCCACGGTAATTAAGACATTTATTGCAAGTCAAATTCTATGTACTTGTAACATGGGCATAACACTAAAACCAACATGCTCTTTCTGCTACTAAATAAGATACCATCGTATATAAAGGCCCCATTTAAAGCTTTCAGAATAGTCATTCTTTGCACTGCCTTGAGTGAATGCGACATTTCCGCCCATTATTATTCATTAATATGATAAGCAGTGGAAGCATTGGCTACCCGTAGTATGCAGCGGATGATAATGTAGGAGCATGACTCACTGTTATGTCCCATTCAAACACAAGCTATTACTGTAATGACTTATATTAGGGATTATAGTGGGCCATTATTTCTTGCATTATTCCCATGAACACCATCAATATAGAGCTATCTGGAAGAAGGCACCCGTGTTCGTGTGTGTGTGTGTGTGTGTGAACAGACACACACAAGGCCTTTATTTAGCTCAGTGGCTGGTATTAAGACAGAGGGCACCACAGGCACAACATGCTTTCATTTTAACTCTTAAGTCTTGCTTGTACATGGCTGGAGGCCCCCTGTCACTGACGATTCACTTTTCTGACAACATGCCCTCACCTCAAAGCATGCAGAGCACACAGAGCAAACTGCTTTAGACTCTAGACGGAGATTGAACATTCCTCCCTTGAATTGCCTCTCCGAGTTGATTCACATTGTTATTGAAATAGGGCTTAAGCATTTCCTTTTAGGTAACGCACCAAAATTAACATCTAAGCGTTCAAGAATTCAGCTTTGTGGCCTTTAATACTTTGTACATACAATTGTTCATCCCACCATCCCAAAATGCCAAAAATGGACGTCTACCAAGTACAGTATATCTCTTCCAAAACACAGTCGGCCAAACATTTATATAAGCATTTCAGAGTTTTGTTTCAAATACACCAACAAATTCCAGCCAAGCAGTATCTTGGTCCTTGTCTCTAGGTGCTTTCCCCGCTGTCCCTAGCGACTTTCCAAAATACTTTTGTCCAGATTTTGTTTTATTTAGAAACTGTAAATTTCATATATACATTTGCAGCCAACAAACACAAACATTAATACAACTATCAAGGATAAACACAAAAAAGCATGATGGGAAGGAGGAAGGTGGGGGGGCACATCAAAAAGCAACTCAGAACCTAAACTTGTTCAGTTCAGTGCATAGTAACTTTCCCAATCATCACTCATCACTTCTTGTTGAGATACTAGTGGCTTTAAAGCCTTGCTAAGATGAGGCCCAGTTATCTGAGCACAAATGCGGTTTCTCTCTCAGGCTATCAGGCGAAGACCAAAGCAGTACAAGCTCCGAGGCATCTCTGGTCCAGGAAGCACCAGCCAGTATCTGACAGTGTTGATGTTTACACTTTAAAGGCTAGCGCGCCCCGCAATCACCCGCCCACCCTGCCACAACCGTCTGGAGAAGGACCAGCCGTCAGCCAGCCAACTGACGATGTGGTCATGTCTGATCGGTGGAAAAAACTACACCACCCACTGCCACCTCTTCCAGTTATTCCTTCTTTTCTTTTAATTTAATGAAATCCCTGTATGGTAATTTTAAGGACACCATCAAATGGAATCACATTAGGGATCATGCTGTATCATTGCTCCAAGGCCTGCATGCATATATACATACATACCATACATACACATGTAGTGACGGAGGTCAGAGACAGCCAACCTCAAGTTATTTGGGGTCCACTTAAATCCACGTCTTTCAGTACCACATATTCTCTCTGGACTCCATGCTATCCTGCCAACGTTTATCATTGTGTCCGGTGAAATGTAATGTGAGTGAACAACCTGCATCGTGGAACAACTTGTGCCATCAAAACCGTGAGTAACTATCAAGATTTACTGAACAATTGAGGCGTCTAAAATAGAACTGCAACACTGAGCCGGTATGCGTGTCCACTTATTACCGCTGACACATTACATTGATGAATGTAGCCGAGCGGTGCCGTGGGTCAACGAAAGGCTAAACACAGCTCTAAATGATGGGCTGCATGGTGTGTGTGTGTGTGGGGGGGGGGGGGTAGATCGAGCACACCATAGTCACAGCTCCGCAGACCCAATATTAGCCTATAGCATTGCAGGTGCAAAGTTGACAAGCAATTACACACCAATTCCAAGTAAGGTACTTCCGCTATTCCGTTAATAACGTAAAATATAAAGAGGGATATAAACAAAGTGGCAAGTATATTTTGGCAAATATATCCCCAGGCTTTGATTTCTGAATCATTTACCATCCGGGATTCAAGGGAATTGAATGCCGCATTAATTTGGAGTTGAACCACTTAATGTGGGTCAATACCACTGACTCAAGCCTCAAAGGATTTCTGAAATAAATGTTATTTGCTTACCTTTTTCTATTCAGAACACACACCTCACGAAAAGCAATCGTTTCATTAGCATTCATAAGGGCCTGTGGATAAAAGTCTGAATTTCAGCAGCTTTCATATTAATGTTTATTTAGTCGTTATTGTTCGTTTCTGATTTTTCCAATAGCTGCGCAAATGGGAAAATAAATGTCTTTGTGATGCACAATAACAACCTGAGCCACCCTCAAACACCGGATGGCCACAAACACGACCCTCCACATATCAGTGGAATCGGCCAGAGTACGTTAAAACCAGCATAGTGGTTGATAGAATAACAGTTTTAACAGGCCGTTTTATCTACAAACAATACGAGTGCAGCGAGTAGGAGACCCAGTTGTTTTTTGTTTAGAATCAATGCCTCTGAGCAGTATAGGAAACAGAAGCCACTAATACTTTGAGGATCAGGTCAGGATGCGTTCAGCTTCGCCCCATTGAAGCCAGATGCTGGCATTACCCATGATGACATAGCAGTGGTACAGAGCGCCCACAGGAGCTGGCTCGCTGTCACTGGTGTCTAATGGTTACAATATTCACATCCCCTGGGCTGGTGATTGGTAACCAGGGGGGGGTATATATTCTGGCCATATTGTACCATTTAAAATGATTATGGCTATTTTGTATATGTTTTTCCATCTCTCGCATGCTGCAGCATTGCTTCTATCCATGTATCTGTCTGTTTTTAAAGGGGAACATCGCTTGCACTGAGATCTCCCCACTTCTTTATACTACCCACATTATAATGATATAAAGCCGGTTGAACATTGGCGAAGTTCCCCTTTAACAAAAACAAAAGTGGGCCTAGTTAACCATAACTTTTGATCACCACGGTTACAGATCATCACACAGACGGCCTTGACATTTTTTAAAGGTACACACAGGAGACACAAAGGAAAACAGTGCATTGCTAGGCCATACAGGGTGATATGGGTGATAGAGAGGATAACAGGAAGTGGGTAACAGGAAGTGAGGGAGAAACAAGGTCGCAAGAAAGGTGTTGAAGTAACAGATGGAGATGACCAGAGAGAGAGAGCGAGAGCGAGAGAGAGAGTAAGTGAGTCTGATAAAGAGACAGGGATGGGGGAGGGTGTATGAATTAGACGGAGCAGTATGCAGTATATTCCTCTCGCTCTCTATCTCTCTCTCTTTGACTCGTGACATCGTTATGCTTTGTGTCCACCTGAACAGAGAAGATGCACAGCAAACACACACAGGGCACACCCACTCATACTCGGCCAAGCCCTGTGTCTGGGAAACACCACAGAGAAGAGAGAGAGAGAGAGAGAGAGAGAGAGAGAGAGAGAGAGAGAGAGAGAGAGAGAGAGAGAGAGAGAGAGAG
>JAOPJI010000142.1:4500564-4525443 GCA_027122695.1 Merluccius productus
CTGTTAGCCAATCAGAGGCAAGTAATTTAAATGTCATGAATATTCATGAGTAAGAGCCGAAAACCTCTCGTTCTTCCACGCCCACCTCTTCCTCCAAACTAGAACAGCCTGAAACAGGCGCACCAGAGCATTTTCACCAAAACCGGCTCACATGGCATTCATTAATACTAGAGACCACTGCAAAATTAACAAAAAAATGATGCAATGAGACCTTTAAGGGTCTAGTCCAGCCATAGCAATGCAATGAGCAAACAGCGCGGAGAGAGTGAGAGTTACCACCAAAACACACAGCTATCTCTTAAGCAAAATGCTAATCGTCCTGACAAATAATGGCATCATCACACATTTGTATTAAAAGTTAACCTAGAAAACGGCAAGATAATAAATCAGAAACAACGTCCTCCTCACTAGCAGTTACTGGCTGCCATCGTGAGGTAAACCAAATCACGCCCCATAAGCTAGAGAGCTAGCTCATTAGCTTGTGATTCGTGTCCCACACAGCGGGCGGAACTTGTCATAAAGTTAGCGATAACAAAGCCCACCCATTCAGAGGGAAGATATGATTGGTCAATTTTCATTTGGTCATTTGAAATGAGTCTCTCGTTAAATTACTATTACTCGAACCTCTGTGAAATTATAGTGGGACCACCAATCACAGAGCTGCATATCATTTTCTTCCAACAACTGCAGAGTCAGCAAAATTTAGATTCTTAATTTAACCCTTCACATTTTGAATGGTTTATTTTCCCAGAAACATTTTTGTTTAGAGGTTGATTGTCAAATAATGAATTAATAAAATACAATTAGAATATCTAATAATATCTAGAGGGCCCTGACAGTTCCCCTCTGACAGAGATACATTAAATCCAACAATGAAGTAAACACAAACCGATAGTTTGAAAGACGATATCGTGAATGGATTGCTTGAATAATTCACACAGCAACTATAGTCCTACGCTTCCACTGCTCTATTGATTGGTTTTCTAGATCACACAGATCAATAAAAACGGAAAGAGTCATGACACAACTATGAACCAAGGTTGTTTACAGGTCATTACAGCATGACCATAGTATCTAGCATATGTGTATGTGTGTGTGTTTAAGTCAAGACTCCCAAGTCATGGACAGTACAATCAGTGTTATAAACCAAAGTCCCCCGCGCTACTTGAAACAACAACAACCTCCGAGCTAGCAACCTACATGCTGAAAATTATAGGTTTTGACGAAGATGGCAAATGTTCCACCAAAACAAGTCCCCCCCCTGATACTATTTTTGCAAGGTCACCATTGCTGCATCCTAGGCTTAGCGCTGCCCAAGACGACTGTGATTGGTTAAAGAAATACAAACAAGACGCAGCATTTTTTCCCCTATACTAGAATGATAGTGAGTAGAGCCAGACCTTTCTCCAGCGCTGCCACAGCGCTAAAATGAAGCATGGAGATAGGTCTGGCTATGTGAGAGACTATAAACCACTTAACCAGTGTCTCATGGTAAGTTGTTTAATGTAGCAGTCTCCACCACCGTGAACTTAGATTTATCCTCAAACATATGGGGCCAAACTCACTAACGTGCGCACACACACGCCACACGCATGCTAGCAAACACACGCACTATCCGATTATTTACTACTTTTAGGACAGTGAAAGGAATAAAAAGTAAATCATCACAGACATTTGGGGTGAGAAAAATGAAAAATCATGAATCAACCTCAATGCCAAATGAAGGCCAAGGCCAATATAGACTAAAGCATATATAGAAAGTAAGCCTACCTTTTGACGATTTTCAATTCGTTAATAAAATTGCAGTATGGTGTGGGTTGGATTTTGTTGCCTTAGTGACCGAGGTGTTATTTTTGGGAGTTGGAAATAAACACACTATGCTGCATATGGGCTACAGACCAACAGCTTGATGTAATGTGTGTTTGGAATTCATTATGAGTTGAGAACGTACTTCTGGACTGACTGGCAGGTATATAGAAAAATAGAATAGGAGTAATAATAGTAATAGTAAATCTTGATCACTATTTACAATTTACAAGTATAAAATACCAGTAGCCAATTCAGACCCAGCCTATGCTAAACACAAATAACTCTTTTTACTACATGGATAAATTCACTGGGATATAATAAATACATGTGTTGCAATCGTTACTATTCAATTATTATAAATGATTAATATTATCCATGGAGAGATGAGCTGATCCCTTTCAACCCCAGTTAAAAGTGTTTTATCAAGCTGCACAATAGAGACTGCTGCATATCTCTCTCGTTCTCTCTCTCTCTCTCTCTCTCTCTCTCTCTCTCTCTCTCTCTCTCTCACACACACACCACAGGCATAGGCATACACACACTGTAATGTATAGTGTGTAGCAGTAGTTATGAAATTAACCATGGCGATTAGATAATGCATTACATTCAGTCATTTAGCAGGCGTTTTTATCCAAAGTGTCTTCCAAGTGAGGCAATCAAAGCATGCAATCAAAATTATTAGTCACAAATCAACTACACAGCGAGCAGTTTGTACAATCTATCAGAAACATGTTACGGTAATTATTATGAAGCCAAATAAAAAGTAAAGTCCCAACATATGAAATGCAGAGAAAAGGAATTGATACTAAGCAACTCTTTAATCTCATAGTGCATGCATTGGCAGACTCCAGTCTTTCCTGTATTCGGTAAAGGGGTGTTTACCAACAGCACTGGTGAGCTCTTCTTCATAAGCCATGCATATGATTTGCCTTAGAAGCTCCAGGAAGTTAATGGCCTGTCAGAGGTCTCATCTTAAATCAATGAGCACCAATCCAGATTGGTCAGAGCCTATGGCCAGGCAAGATGGAGTGGTGTTAAGAAGATTAAAGGCATAGGCTGATTGCCCACAAAGGACCAACAACAAATCATGCGCTGGGATTTGAATTGAGCGAAGGCTTGATTTAAGGGTATCGTAAATCCTCTGCATGAAATTAATCTTTGCTTTTCCTTCTGTTTTTGTCGAAATATTGCAATTAAAGTTAAATTATTATTAATGTAATTTAAATTATTATTTGTATTAAATATGTGTAAGGTAATGGCACTACTGGGATGTGGGATGCATCTACAGGCCTATATTACAATAAACATGGATATAATTAAAACGTCTGCCCTCCTCTTACATGTCTAATTTGATCCAGGGGGCACCTTTACTAGCAGTAACCTTAATAAGTTGCACATTCATATGCACAGTTATTTTTTGGTTGCTGTTTGAATATAATATTAATAATATTATCCTAGATTAACCTATCAAATTAAATGTAACACAACCTGCTAACAATGAAACTCTGTCTGCACCTGTCTGATCCTATATTATAATTATTATTATTATTTAGTATTATTAATAACAACTGGACTATTGGACTTTTTTAGCATTTCTGGAAACCTAAAGCGCTTTGCAAGAACAGCAAAAACAGCAATTTTAAACCTTTATCCAATATAGCATTTTGGTGGTTTTAAGCAATGGAAATATTCATATCAATATTTTATTCATATTCATACTTCGTTGATTTTTTAATGCTAAACTACATGGAAAAAACGATTCAAACTGAGCGATCAATTTGCACTTTGAATTATCTTTGACAATGTTTTCAGATATTTATTGGAAAGATGGAAAATAGTAGCAGTAGTAGTAGTAGTAGTAGACTAGTAGTAGTAGTAGGAGTAGTAGACTACTAGTAGTATGAGTAGTAGTGGTAGTAGCAGTAGTAGACTAGAAGTAGTATTAGTAGTGGTAGACTAGTAGTAGTATTAGAGGTAGTAGCAGTAGTAGCAGTAGTAGTAGACTAGAAGTAGTAGCAGAGGTAGTAACAGTAGTAGCAGTAGTAGCAGACTAGTGGTAGTAGTAGTAGTAGTAGTAGTAGACTAGTAGTAGTAGTAGTAGTAGTAGTAGTAGTAGTAGTAGTAGACTAGTAGTAGTAGTAGTAGACTAGTAGTAGTAGCAGAGGTAGTAACAGTAGTAGCAGTAGTAGTAGACTAGTAGTAGTAGTAGTAGTAGTAGTAGTAGTAGTAGTAGTAGTAGTAGTAGACTAGTGGTAGTAGTAGTAGACTAGTAGTAGTAGCAGAGGTAGTAACAGTAGTAGCAGTAGTAGCAGACTAGTGGTAGTAGTAGTACACAGAGGCATCATTGACAAACAGTGGGTGACAGCACAAGCGTATCTGTCAAACAATTACAAGCTGAGACGTTGTTTCCTCTGAAGCATGCAACACATTACATGTCTCAACAGATTGACCAAGCAGAGATGCATCTGTCTACCCGGTGACGCCAGATAGGATGTGACAGACTTGTACTACATTGTATCAACAATATAATAAAGTGTAAGCAAGCTAACCACAATACAGTGTACAAGGAGATAATTTAAAGTAGTAGTGTACATTATCTCATCTAATTATCTCACATATGTCAATATCAAGGCCCGCAGGCCTGCCAATAAATTCTGATAAACAATTTAATGTGGCCCGTGCGCTGGTGTTTAAATGTACGACTGTGATAATACAACATTGAAATGCAAGAGGTGCTGCCGGACTCCGCTCTCACACTTTGATAAGAGAGTTAATAAAGGCCAAATATGCTACAGAGGCTACAATACAAACAACATAAATGCCATCTTTCTTTCCAAAGGTAGCTAGCATCAACAATGAATATCGACAATTTCAAGAAAGACAGGAAATATTTATTTTGTGAATTCAAACAAAAACCAATGTGTCTCGTATATCAAGTTGAGTTATTGGCAGAAAGAGTGGAAGAGTATAACCTTAGGAGGCATTTTGATACAAAGTTTAAGCATTTTGGAAACATGGGCATGGAACAGCAGTGGCCAAATGTCAAGGAATTAAAATGCAACCTTCAACAACAGCAAAACATGTTTACTCGCGCCAACAATCGTGGGGGAGGGAGCTGTGAACACGGGGGGGAAACTTGACAGCCTACCACGTGCCTGCATCGTCCAACAGGAAGCCCTCTGTGGAAAGGTCTTGGGCGTGGAATATGTGATGTCAGTTGTAACCAAAACGGTGAACTTTATTTGGTCACGGTGCTTAAATCACCGGCAATTCAGCGCAAGTAAAGAAGAAAACTCGTTGGGGGAAAGTGTTGCAAAGATTTTATGATACCCGCGTTGAGATGGCTCATTTACATGTAGAGAAAGCAAAAGGTCAGCCCCAAGCTTGAGGGTGAAAAGTGGCGACTTGGCATTTATTTGTGACATTATGGAACACCTCAATGCCCTGAATGGGCAAAGAGTCGAAAGCAACTGATGGCTGTAAGATGCGCCAAGACAACTTCACTTTCCTACTTGCCAGTCAGTCAGTGACACCGGTACGATCCCATTCCCGACCAAAGTATTCTGACAAATGACATGTTGATACTGCACCTGAGCACTTGCAGTTGGAGTTTGAGTTTGAGTTTGCATTAATGCCACGGCTTCACCTTCACGCTGCACGCATCATGTCTATGTTAGGAAGCACCTACTTGTTCGAACAGATGTTCTCCGTAATGAAATTGAACAAGACATCCCACAGATCCCGCCGCACAGACCAACATCTGGTCTTGAAAATGGCCAGAGCACAGGACATTAGGCTTAGGATAATGACAAAATAATTTCTCAGAAAAGGTGCCTGGCGTCTGGTAAGAGTTGAACTAAAAACCAAGCACAATGTCTATTTTGCTTAGGTTTGGCATTATAGGCCCTATTGTTGTGTCCTTTCAAGTTTCCACAGTCAGCCGTACAATTTGAGATACAACTTGTTTCATTGACTATTTTGTTTGTCCAACAGTTTTTCTGAAGACTATGACCTTGTTTGTTGTTTTGTCAAAGACAAAAGTTTGTCAAAGATGCAAATGTGTTTTGTTTAATTGTGAAGTTATTTTATAAAACAAAAATAAATTGTTCAGCATTTGATAAATACTATTTGCTTTTTTAATCAATGCTGGTAACAAAGACCTATTTGTTATTTTGTCCCAGACTAAAGTAGGCTACTGCGATGCAAATGTAGTTTGTTTAATTGTCAATCATTTTATACAAAAACATACAACATACAACATTTCTGCTGGTAAGAATTACCCACAGACATGGAAAACCCATAATATTTGAACTGTGCATGCATGCAATCATTTTTTATTTAATAGTTACTAGCCTACTTAGATGTTCTCAATACAAAAAGAATCATTGTAATGAATGTCTGGCCCCTGGTTTTATTCACAACACTCAGCATGACCCTCAGTTAGTTTGAATCTTACACCCCTGGTCTAACTGTTGACTCATGGAAGTACAGCGCACCAGAGATTCAAAGGTCTTGCCATCTATGTGCAAATGAGATAAACACATTCATTGCTTTTATATAAATCTGCATAAATGGGAGCTTATTCTACCTTAGATGTTAGATGGTCCGTCTATTACTGAGAATCCCACACACAGAATGCAATTAGCAGTGTTTGTGTTTTAAGGGGCGTCTCTTTGATGTTAACAAAGAGAAAATGTTTAAAGAGGAACGGGAGAGGTCTGTGTGTGGTGTCACCCGAGGAACCAGGTTGTCATGGCAGGCGATGACGCACAAGCCACAAACACACACACACACACACGTCACATACACACAATGTGAATACACACACACACACAAACACAATGTGAATATGCACACATACAAAGCACACTAGTACACACTTGCACACATACAATCATAGAAAAGCCCATTAATATAAATGCACACACACACACACATCTTTACAGTCTCTGCAAGTCAATGTAATTTGGCGAGATCCATTTTTGTGCACTGGAACTCGGGGAGCAGATGGTGGCGGGTCGAAGGAAGGGAGAGACGCTCAGAGGTTGGCAGAGGTGGAGGGGGGTGTGTGGGGGCTAGAGAGACTGGCGTGGCGGGCTGCGGAGGGAGGCTATGTGTGGAACAGAGCCTGGAGCACCAGAAGGAGAGGGCGCTTGTTAGGCCCACCACCTTCGCCCTCCAACACACTTTTGTTTTTTGGAAGAACCACAAAACAACAGCCAAAGACAAAGGAAAGGAGGGAGTTAGTGGGCACTCCTGACTTCTTCTGAAAGAAGAAAGTATACCCTATAAACACACAAAGGGTTTTCAGGCTTTATGATTGGCATATAATTATCCACCATTTGTTTGATGCATCTGACGGTTCTGCTAATGTTACATCGCCAGAAAGAGTTATACATTATGTTAAGTTGTGGAACCACATGGTGTGGACCCACAATGTTGAAGTTGTGGAACATTGTCAGTAACTCCACCATGTGTATATCAGTGTGTTCTTCTCATACAGTGTGGGAGCTGGCTGCACAATTAATTACATATTAATTAAACTCACAATTTTGGCCTCTGAAATTATCATGAAAGGTATCAAAAAAAGCAAAAGCAATACATTTGTTTAAAAGAAGAAGAAAAAGCAGACACAAATGTGATCTTGTATGCCCTTTGCAAATGAAAATTACAAACTATAAATTACTAGCAATTGATTTGTTATTATTGTTGTTTTATATACTGTAGGTGCCACAGAAAATGAATTGAATGGAAAACCTGTTAATCGCAATGAATATTGGCAATCACAATATTGGGCAAAATAATCTCAATTCACATATTTGTCATAATCGTGAACTCACACATACACAGGTTTCCACCGAGACTTTCTACAGTGGACTAGTGACACTGTGGATTCCTGGAGAGAGGGTTGAGGAGGGAAGATCTATTCTTGGAAATGGATGCTTTTTAAACATCAATTAGTATGGAAATAGCCACAGCCAGAGAGCTGGTGGCCAGGGTGAAGCGGTTCGAATGAACGCCACCTGCATCTTATCTGTTTAGCTAAGGGTCACATAGCGATAATTCATCTGTCACATGGAACCCCATGCCCTCTCAAGTAATACACATACGCATGTGTTACATGTCATAGGCACCTAGTGCACATGCATGTTAACATTCACACCCATGTTAACCATTGGCAATGTGACATTGTGACTGGATGGATTAGACACATTGGTTTGAGTTTCGTCAAGTGTCTCCTCTAAAGTGTAATCAAACCAGACATAGTACTAATTCCATTTCAGGACTGGTTTGCAGAGGAATGTACCATATGTGGTGGAGTTTGAGGGGTGTTGGGTTGAGGGAAGCTCTTTTAAACATTCCATGTATATGGATGATACATCTAAAAATAATTATAATGTTTCATAAGCTATTATTTAACTGGGTGTTTTGATCAATAGTAATGATTTATTAAACTTGATTCAATTACAAATTGATGAATTGATTAAACAGTAGGAACAGTATGGAGCTCTTTGGTAAGAGGAACACACTTTTTTGGTGCCAGTATTTTTTGGTAAAATGTGTTTTGTATTGCAATGCAACAAGCAGGTCACATAGCGTAGCTTGCAATTCACTTAACCTGGATAGCTAAATATAGATGTTCCTGTGTTCAATGATTGTAACGCCTGTAACACACACAGTTTGGAGGGAAGTATGCTTAGCAAAGCAGCCGACAGTTTTCCAAAGGGAGAAAGTTCAGCTGGTAATCAAAGGAAAATAAAATGAAGTCATAAAAGGTCATGAACCGATAAAGGGGTTAAACATTATTCATCAATTGTGATGGTAACTATGAACCACCTGGCGCTGTAGTCACGGTAGATTCACATGTGGAATCACATGTATGAATTAGCCTATTTAAAATTGAATTGTCACTTGATCAGGGATGCCTACTGGTAGACTGCAGATATTGGGGTTCAAACCCATAACCTTTTGGCTGGGCGTCAAACACCCTAACTACTAGATTTATCTTTCCTAAGTCATAGTGAGGCAGAGGACATAAACTCAATACCTGATGCACAGTTTGGATACAGATAATATGTGCACAGAAGAAAAACATTGACACCTCTAGTTGTTTCACAAGGAATGGCAGCAGTCATTATGTTGGTTTTATCCTTAAGCAGAAAATCAACAGAAAGTATTCGCTTTTCTCATTTTCCCCAGTTACAATAAACCTTCCCATGACATGGCTGTTGTATGTGCCAATGGTGATTTAGACATTTTTAACCAAAGAGCAAATTTTCATTAGGACTCACCCCACCTCCCACAAAAAAACCCCAGAAGGAGAAGGGAAAAGACGAGAAAATGTGGTGGTTCAAAGAGAAGAGGAAATATGAACCATGTGTGCCAGCCCCCACTTTCTTCATCGTAAAAAGCATTTTTGGATATTTCTATTTTTTAACAACGTGCCAATCTGCCTTGTTGCAGCTAATGAACATGGTACTCTTTGTTGTCCAATAAACATTGAAGCGATTAGACAATGGCAAAACATGTATCGTGGACAAACAAATGAATCTAATATTTGTGTGTATAACTTGGGTTATACCAAGTGTACTGTTGCTAGGCCATCTGTAAAAATCCACCTTTTCATTTTCCATTTTCTGATACAGATTTTTGTGACATGGCTGGGATATATAAATGTTAACTATGCCCTATAATCAACATCGATTCGCATTTCATACAAATGGATGATATTTTTATCACCATTTCCCTCCAAGATTCCCTTTGTGATAAACCAGTTTTGTTATCTTTCTTTTCTCTGTCAGCAACAGAGCATGTTTCCATGGAAACCGCACTGCCGAAAGCCAGCTGTCCAAAGTGAGATAACATGGCAAGCCGAATTGGGAGAAAGATCTATAGATCCTCGTTATATTTCCATAGATTACAGCTAGCTCTAGTGTTGTTATCGGCGGTGTGTTTACCTAATGGTCTCTGTTTACTTCACTATTTAGCAGAAGCATCCAAGTGACTTGAATTTAGATACATGTCATTAATGAGCAAATAAATCCCTACTTGCTCATTATCAGATAATCACAAGGATGTGTGTTGGTTCCTAATCAAAAGGGCTCATCTATAGCCTTGTCTGAACTGGAATTAAATATGAACAGTTACAAAAAAATGGATCCCCAGAAAAAGGCAGTCAGGTGTAAAAAAATCTATATTTCCCTTCAGTCCTGTTGTAATCACTCAACAGAAACACTCTCAATTTGCATTACACCAACACCTAATTTGTCATTGTTTAACACATGTACTGTCAGTGTGTCACTGCATTGTGCCAATGTGTGCCCTGTGGCATGAATGTATTAGAAAGGCCACCATCTGGCTGCCAGTGCAACGTTTGCCCTGTGTTCCTACGAGCGCTAGAAGAACCCCAATGGTAGCGTTTGTAATGTAGAAACAGCGAGTCTAGGATATTTACATTCCTATCCCTAAAGGCAAGAGCGTGTTTGGCAAGCTCTGTCTCATCTCTGGCATTGTGTAAACAGGCATTAAAATGTAGCGTAGAGCACTGTTGAATGCAAACTTAGAGACCCCTGGCGACCCGGCATGAATTCAGACACGTACAAAAAAACCTTTGAACCTAACACGACACCAACCACCGGGGTGAGGATTCGAAAGCAGACTTGCCGTGCAATTTCTGCAAAGAAAATACCAATGACATTGGACAACGTGTGCATCCCTTCCCTCCTGAATATCTCAATGTCTAATAAGTTGCCATGACAACCAATCTGACTAGTGGGGCTTGCTCTTGCTGAGTTTGTGCTAAAAAAGGGTTCCCTTCCCACTTTTATCTGTCTGTGATTTATCACGTAATGAAAACATGCAATGTTACTTCTACACTCTTCCTTGAGAGGGTTAACGATCACACAGCAGCCGTAACATGTCAACATTGGATCAGTATTGATGCGAGTTGAGTTACAGCCACTTAACATACTAATTAATATATACAAAGCAACGCAAGAAGGAGTTGTGGTCAGTTTTCTTGCTTCACTACTAACCCATTACATATTCTGTAATGCCTTCCCTTGAGTTCAATCAGTGGCGAGACTATAATACAGGTGGGATATTTTAATGACTTCCAAGGAACTGACACCCTGGCTTTGGTAAACCAAATGGAAACCTTGAGAGAGGGCTATTGCATGCAGGCACTTGTTGAAGCGCGTGAGAAAATTAGCCTCATTTCAAACCCATAATCCCCCTGTTAATATCCACTTCATGAACGTAAGAACCGGCTGCTTGACTTCTGATATCCTAATGACTTGACTCCCATTCTGGGCCTCTATTTGACTGGTTAGGGCTTGGCTATTGTTGGCTGAAAAAGAAAAAGCCACGAAAAAACAACAACCCTGTTCTGTTTCTTTTCATGTGACAGTTTCTACTACTCCCCTGCCACCTAGCACGCTGCCAAAGTAGGACTTGAAGAGGAATGAGCAGTTACGTCTTCTGGGTGCTGACATGGCCGGTCGTGTGCTGAACGAAGGGAGCCACAGGCCGTTATTAGTTACATGCATGCACCCAACAGCAGAAACGGAGAGTTGAATCGTTGAGCCAAAATTTGATTTCCTTCTCGCCGGTTGGTCTCCAAATCGCTGGCAGCAATAACTGAGTCCACTGAAGAACGTCCAATTATAGTCTAAGCTCTATTCTAGACACTTTTACAGTGCTGTTGAGCCCAACAGGCGATGCTTACATATTGGATGGATTTTAAATAGTTGTATTCTCTTCATTGGCCCATTTTTACATTGTAAGCACCAATCCTGACAGCTGAAGGATATCTCAAAGTTACCAACAATGTGCGCCAAGGACTGGTTTCAACGTCGTATACAGTGTACCTCAATGTCACGCTGTCAAAAACAAATAAGCCTACCACAGCAGGTGTGCATTGTTTGCACTCATAATCCTATTGCTTATACTCTTCATGTCAGTTGTTGTAGATGTATGGTGATCATTCAAGGATAAAGAGAGAGAGAGAGCTGCTGTTGTTCTGACTCCCAAGGCCTGCCTGTTCCTGCCTCTTTTGTTTAATTATGAACATCTAATTAAAATTACCTTCGTCTCACATGGGCTTACACCACACTAGGCAAACACTGCACAGCATGTGTGCATCAGTGCACACGCACACACACACACACACACACACACAAGCACACACACACACACACACAAGCACACACACATGAACGGCAGCTGACATTTTAATATCGATTTCTACGTTGCCACGCGAGGAAAGACCACGCCACACGCAAGATCCCGGAAATGCATCGGGGTGAGCGTGTGACAAATGACAGTGACAAATATTGTGGCACAATGTCAAAGGTCACGTGTGACAGCCGATGATAAACCGGACCAGGTTTTAGCAGCTTTATTTTCCCCACCTGCATCAGCTCAGAGGCAGTACCAGCGGGGTATCACACCCCCCTAAATGCCACGTCTGGCGCACAAGGCAGGCCTTCGCGGTGCATTGACAAGTCCACAATGCCTGAGACTACCAGTGCTCCACCAGGCCGGTAATACAGTACCCAGCTCTAGACAGCAACACAAAAGCAACTGTCATACGCTCACCTAGGCACATCACTGCTCTTTGGACCTGCGTATTTTTTATGTGTGTGTGTGTGTGTGTGTGTGTGTGCACGCGCATGTGTATATAGATAAGACAACCCGAGTTACCTGAAGCTTTTTCCTGCTGAGAAAATCCTCCACAACAGCTGGGTTCCCTTTTCTCTTCTCAGCCAACCATCTTCTTTTACAGAAATATTCCCTTTTGTTCAGAGTCGGCTGCCTGTCGTTTTCACTTCATTAGTCCCTGGGAAGAAAAGGGTGTCACGATAAGCAAACCTGACAACCTGGTGTGCACAGATACAGTAGCTGCTAGTTTATTCTCTGTAATCACCGACATAGTATTTCTGAGTTAGGTGTGTTCCTTAGCACTTACATCAGATTCATAATGCAATTCATTAATGTAATTTGTTTATTTCCTAAGTCGCGGGAAGAATTTAAGGAAGAAGGAATCTTGCAATTACTGAGGGGATTATACATTATCTCTGACATTTCCAGAGCGTTCTTAGTTTGAGGTGTATTCATTAGCAAGCGAGGTACTCTTTTTAGCACCTAATCAGCCCGTTGTGGATTAGCTCATGTAAAATGTATTTCATGCTTCAGCCTCCATGGAAGCAGGCCATGAATAACCAGACAGCCAGATAAAATATGTAGTAGACGTAAGATGTAAATAAGTGGTGCATGCCTTGTACTCTTTGCTGCTGTTCAGAAGCATTAAAGGTGCAGTGTGTAGGATTTAGTGGCATCTAGCGGTGAGGTGGCACATTGCAACCAACTGAATACCCCCCCCCCCCTTCACCATGCCAGTAGTGTCGAATGATGAGTTTCCTTGATAGATTTATAAATGTATTTAGTTTAAGTCTGTAAAACTTTATGTCATCACTTATAAGTAAGATAGCGATTATGATTCAAAATGAAAAACGTGTAGAGCCTTTTCTCTATTCTTGGATACTGTACAAACATGGCTGTGCAACATGGCGCTCCCTATGTAGATATAAATAGCTTGTTCTAAGATCACGAAAACACAATGATTCTTATTTTCATGGGATTATACACTAATTAAAAAATACTTATGAATATTACAGTCCAATTCTGCCAAGTCCGTTCTGCTAGATGCCACTAAATTCTACACATTGCACCTTTTAGATAAAAGGCAAGGTTGTCAAAGTATTGTATAAGTATTGTATTTTCAAAGTATTTATGAGCCTGTGTTAGAAAAACAAGTTGCACTGTGACTTACCTTTTACTAGTTAGATAATTAAGTTGCAGAGTCTATTTATAAGGACGACATCTCATTATTAATATGTTAATACCAGCCAAGTCTTACATGGCTCTCATTAAAAAGCACAATGCCTTGCCCTCCGATGCCAAACTGTCAACTAAGTCAAAGAAGACTGATTGCCTTTTACTTATAGTATAGTATTTATAGTATAGTATGTATCATATGGATCTCTTATCTCACACTGATATCATTGTATTGTGTATGTATTGTATGTATTGTGCTGTTTTATGTTTGTTTGTTTTTTGCTGTTCTGTCGTTGTTTTTTATCTACCTGCCCAGGGACAACAGATGCAATTGCAAGCTAACGCTGGTGCAATTACTTTTTAATTGTGCGCTGTCCCTGCAAAAATAAACAATACATTTAATCAAAATTAATTTAATAATTTGATCTTTGCATGCAACCTCATGCACAAGGCATGCCATCGGCCAAAAGCCCCATACTGAAATGTAATGCCACCATGAATTGTGATACACATGAGTGTTCATGACTCAAATGTGTGCTGTCACGCCTCCGCCTATCGTCACCTGAAGCGTCACAACAGTTACTTTTACAGCTGCTGTCCTGATAGGACACACAGTCATGAATACATAACAGCATGCCTACAACTGTGCTGGGAGCATTTTATCAACGGGATCACATTTCCGGCATTCCTGAAGCAAATCCTTTAAATAGAACATTTAACCGCTCAAGAGAGGCAGTTGCCATTATTATGATCCAGAAGCGCTATCGCATGAAGCATATAACAATATGTTCTGTATGTACTGTACATACAATATAGTACAGTACATTGTACCAAATAATGGTGGTTCTCTCAGGATACAAAGTGCTCTCTATGGATTCTCTGGCAAGTGGCAACTTGATTTTATTTCCTTCCTTCCTTATTTATAGCCATCAGTCATGAAGGGAGAGTGTGGTGGGACACAATGACGACATCATAGAACAACTGTGATTAATGCCTGTTCTTAATTGGTCCTCTGGGATTTGTATACCTACTGTATAAGGGAAGGCCATGATATCAGCTGCTAAGGTAGGAGTGAAAGTGTTTATGTTTAAGAACGCCCCAAGGATGTCTTTTTTTAAATTATTGCGGATAGCTTCTTCTTCTTCTTCTTCTTCTTCTTCTTCTTCTTCTTCTTCTTCTTCTTCTTCTTCTTCTTCTTCTTCTTATATTGCATGTCAGTGTATGATTCATAAAAGGCCAAGTTTTAGATAAAGTAGGGCAGATATCTCAACAAAGCCATATATGTCAAAAGGAAATGAAAGCCGGCCGGCCCATTTTGTATTGCAAGAGCAGAATTCTCTTTTGCTGTTGAATTCAACCAAACCTGAAAGCGCAGACGTAGAATAGGGTAGAAACCCCAAATAAAGGAGCAGGAACTGGACCTCTCCAGCTCCCAGAATCTAGCATGTGTGTTATGATTTAGGTGTCAAGAAGACTAGATGGCTAGGGCTCCTTACAAGGAATTTCTGAGTGGTTTCAGTGATTTATAGGTCAGGCTACCTACATTGGTTCTATTCATTTTTTTCTGACTGGGGTACGATTTGTTCTCCAGGAAGAGGTCGGGGTTAAGGTAAACCAGCTGGTTGGAGCAACATTTAGCTGCAGAAAAAAAAACAGTGCAGTTTCCGAAACCACAGTTGAATTTCTGTGAGAGTCTGTGGTACAGCCAAGGTGGTATGGACCAGAACGGTTTAAAATCAATAGCATCCCCAGGGTACCTTGCCTCCCAACGAGATCACTTTCGCATCTAAGTCCTGTGTATTTTGAGTCACAAATGAAGTCCTTCATATAACCGCACATCTTGGAGCCCGTACACGTTATGAAGTCCAACTACGGGCGGACAGCGTCCATATTCATTAAAGTGTGTGCGTAACACTCGCCCGAGGCGCCAGCCATGGAACATGGTTCAGAGGTCACAGGTTCACAGTTACTGGCTCTTACGTTTGGATGGAATACGCAATAAACCCTGAGATACAACTGTGGTCCAGACCTAATGAATGAACTCAGAGGTCTGATAAGGTGGCTGGCAAACAACACTTCATCTTCCCTGCTTTAATGATCTCCCTTGTGTGCTTTGGCAGACATGCTGTTTGAACACTCTCGCAATGACTCAGATACACAGTTTGACACAGCCGAAATAACTCTTGGAAATATCCATTCAGTCAAATTGTTTAATACTGTATGCCACATATTGTTTTAATGTTTTGTTCTGAATGTGTTTATAATTGTAGGATGTACTTTATTATTGCTTAACTTTGTAATATTCAACCTTTCTTATGTATAGATGCAGGGTCAGATCCCCCCGCTCAAAAACTCCTTTCAACCCAAATCAAATATATACTTAAAATATTTAGCTTCTGCCCATGACTCATGTAACAAAGAGATCAAAGCCCACACGCTTCCTCTCAGGACACTGGGCTGGTGTCAGGGGAAAGGGTTTGGGGATGCTCTTTGGTTAGCTTGATTTCCCAAAAGGCTCTAAAGCCAGACTAGGAAGTGGAACCTGACCACATGACCATGGCTGCCGTCGTTTTTTAAATGGTATTTGTTGTTCTTTTCAACACCCTGGTTTGAGTCGTCAGATCAAGCACCCTCTCTTTCTGTTGGAATCACAAAGGAAAAGAGGAACAAAATTGGCTCTGAACAGTACAAAAGCTGTGGGTGAAATCTTGCCATCTTTTGAATAACAATAAAGAAAATCCATAATGAAGTGCTGCTGTTTTTCACATTTCTAAGTGGATCTTGGAATATTTTTCTCAACATTCAAATGCTTTTAGCATACAAGCTTAAACCAAAATAAATATTGTTTGTACATTCCGTCCAATGCCTTTGGTTTGTCGGTTGCCACATCACAAACTGATAGTGCTGCTTCCTGTAGCCACTCACAGTGGATTAGCAGGTCAATCTACAGCCTTTGATCAACAACCAGGCTTAAAAATGACAGGACACTCCAATTCCCAAGAGCTAATTATCTCGAGGACGAGGGAAATGACAATAACAGTGTCAATGCAGTCTGGTTTTTTTTGTTCTACATGCACGTGTAGTTTGCACGTGCTGACTGTCACGAAAAATACATTGGATAAAAAGGTTGAGTTTTTGAGAGTTTTGCTGGATTATAATGTGTGACCAGAGGGGTTGGAAGGGTATTCAAATTATTTTTTATTTTTTATATTGTTTTTATATAATAAAAAAAATGTTTTTTATATTGTAAGCAAGTAGGACCACATTTTAAGGTGTACAGGGAGCATCCTTTCAAAGATGAACCAGAAAGGGTTCATTTCCGGACTCACACAACCAGTTTAGGCATTGCACATTTTCTATGGTGAAAGACACTTTGCATTTTTAATCACTTTCACAAAGGGAACATTGAGAGAAGGCCGACACATTAGGACTCATGTTTTGGCAAGACACGTGTTTCTGGAAAGCTTTTTGACCATGCTAAAGGATTTGTATGACTTTTGGGAAGTAGGATCAGAAGACAAGTATGTACTTCAGTTATTCAATCATAATAAGTGGCTTTGCAATAAGCTAGAATAAATAGAATAAATTCATTTATGCAACTTCTTGGACATGAAGATTGTATTATTTTATATCCGGGAACAATATAACTATGTCTACAGTCAATACAATAGTTTTAATCTTCTATAAAATCTTTATATTTTTGTTATCCAACTACAATTATCCATTGCAACTAATCAATTGCACTTGTTTTTATTCCTCGCAATGTCCTGTGCAAGTTAAGCAATATTACACAAGAGGGTGTGCTAACGTAACTGGAAATACATGGGGCCTGACTAATGCCTGGAAAACAATCACACACCCATCGGCTCCTACGTACGTAATGAAACCTAGTTTACTACTCCAGCAAGTAGGCCGACCCTTAATAACGACCTAGCAACAGAGAAGCTTTCTAGTCCCTGTTGAGTTGATTTGATTGTGTTGATGTATCTTTTATTTTGTTGGTAACTGTTGTATAATCACAATATTACACTCAAGGGTGTGCTTTACCGTCATTATTGGCACGACAGTGATGCTTATGGGACTCGGTGCAAGCGTCTCAGTCCTCACTAAGAAAACTTCAGGACCGAGGCGCTTATATTGTAGGCAACTGTTTTGCTCTCGCTCTACTACTTCGTAATGAAACCCAGTTTACTACTCCAGCAAGTAGGCTGACCCTTAGTAACCACCTAGCAACAGAGAAGCTTTTTAGTCCCTGTTGAGTTGATTTGATTGTGTTGATATATCTTTTATTTTATTGGTAACTGTTGTATAATCACAATATTACACTTGAGGGTGTTGATTATTGGCACAACAGTGATGCTTATGGGACTCTGTGCAAGCGCCAATCGCTTATATTGTAGGCTACTGTTTTACTCTCGCTCTACTCCTTCAGAATATTGAGAATGTATTGACAATTCTCAATATATAGAGAATTGTGTAAAATGATAATACAAATACAATTATCCAAGTCTATTCTTCCCCAACTCTTACCATGAACAAAGTGAACTCAAAGAGAAACTAGATATATTTAGCACCATACTGTACCGCGATGTGGACTAGGTATAATTAGTGCACGGCAGTGTTGGCCATGACATGGCTACCACCTCCGGCTCTGGAGCACACCGTGATGAAAGGACAGGCTTGGCCTCGCCTGCATGTACATGATAAATAATGCAGCCAGAAGGGAGTGCTGCCTGTGGACATCCATGTATGTCAAAGGACACTGAGGAAGAGTGAGGTTCATATCCGTCCTCCATCACCATGGAGGCTATCATTTGGGGGGAAATTGAGGTGTAGAGTGGAGCTGTATGCTACCATTCATATCAATAAAGGAAAATATCATCATTGTTAAATTATTACATATACGTTATTTTATTAATTGTTATAGATGCTTATTGTCTTTGATAAAGAAGTGTATTTTATTTGATACAGATGCTAATACTAATTTTATTTTGTCCATTGTAAATTCGCCTTTTAGCTGATGTGTGCAGCCAACACACCTTAATGTTACCCTGTGAACCAGACAAATCTGCAAGCTCATGTTTTATTTGCTCTGGCAGATACATCTGGCCCCTCTCCCGTGTAGAAAGATTTCCAGCTGACCTGGCCAGAGTCGGGCCAATCACAACCGTTTATCAAATATGGGGCACGTTTGATATGATGACAGGTACAGGGGAGCACTGTTGAGACATTTTTGTAAACAACCAAGATGGCTGCCGCTGATGTGGTACGGTCTGTTGAATCCACTATCGCGTCACTCATAAACAAGCTGGACAGTATATGTGTAGAACAACAAACAACACTTAAAGCACTTAAAGCCTTTGTTGATAAGAAATATGTAAAATATGTGTTTGACAGGATTTGGTAAAAGTTTAACTTACGTCACACATTTTGTTGCTCTGATTGGTTGTAGGTCTATCCAATTGCGTCCAGAGGCATTTTGGTCTGCGCCCGTTTATAACGCCCCTTGGAAATCAAAAATGAACGGAGAGGTTCCAGACTAATACGCATTTGTGAATTGGTCTGGCGATGCCAGGCGCCCTTAATGTGCCCTCACAGGGGAATAAATGACTACCTGTCTATCTAATTGGTATCAAACCTGATACAGTCACACTCACACAGTGGTTTTTCATTTTAGACATAGAGGAATGACTTTTTGATTGAATTGAGAACTTGAAAAGTTAAATCGGAGACTACGGATCAGTATGGCCTATCTCGGACGAGGTCTCCTTTGCGCCCTGTCAAACATGACGTATATGACATTTCCCTCTGATGAATAGAATAGTTTTCGCCGGGGATATTTTCTACCAAATGTCAGATCTTATTTTACCCTTCATCCCCAGCTGGAATCAGAAGGGTTACCAGGACTCTCGTTGAAAAGCTCACAGGCAAACAATAGAATCAAATAAAAAGATTTTTGTGGGGCAACACTATAAAGAAGCAGCCACAGGTGTTCTCATTTAAAAATCAATACCTATGCAGAAATGAGGCGCGGATGAGAAATTGATGTGGAAAACAGCGCTCCCTCTTTTCATCTTGATATATTTTTTGGGGCGGTTTGCTTTTGGTCTCTCTCTCTCTCTCTCTCTCTCTCTCTCTCTCTCTCTAAAAAAAAATAAAGAAATAACAGGATTGTCCTTTGAAGTAATCACTTTGCGAGGCTAAACCCAATCATGGATCCTGGCCTGTTTTGATTAGCTTGAGGCACAGAGCACATCTAGTTGGAGGCTGGCGAAGAAAGAATAGGCAGACACATCGTCCACCGAGTGGACAGTGACACATCAGGGACGAATAGCAGGACCGCCTGCTGAGGCAAACATCCTTTTCCTAAAGTATGATTTCAGATGTGTGAAGAGTACAGATTTAGCTGTAACTAACCATTATTTTTGTCGATGTATCTCCTGATTCTTTTTTTTCAAATTAATAGATCTGAATTAATCAAAATAGACGATATAGTTACTAGAGCCCCAAGTGGTGTCTTAAATGAGCTGGCTCTGTCTAACAAGCAGCTGCAAAAGACAAATGTATTTATTTTAAAATGATGAAACAGAGAAATGCAACCAAACATTTGCTTATTTGCAAGTTTGGTATTTTTACATGATAAATTACTCAATGTTATTGTAATGCAAATGTTTGATATTCTTGATCCAACAATATGTGTGGTGATATTTGATATGTCAGACATGAATAATTTAAACCAGGTGACATTTGAGAGTCTTTGAGTTGGTTCTAAAGGTTATTTGTTGTCACTGTAACCTCTCTGAATCTAACCTGTGCAGAAATGCACTCATAACATGACAGGCAGTATATGGATGGAAATCCATTGTATAAAGTTTGGCTACAAGCTAGTGTTACAGTTAAGAGGACAAGTTTAGGTTTAGACAAATACATTATTATTCATTAGAATTATTATTAATAATAAAGACAATAATTGGCCTATATGCTAATATATAATTGTAATATACCATGGTCCAGGTGAATACTCAATTCTAAATTAATTGTCTTATCACCATCATCAGTTAACATGAATCTCATGTTAACTGATTGTGTTCCAGGCATTAGTCAGACCCATATATTTCTCCATGGCCATGGTATAAGTGGGATAATCCACTCCGAGGTGTGCATGTATCCACAAATAATGCACGCGAGGAAGAAATTCGATATACATTATCCCTTACATATACAATTGTTGTTGCTTTGGTATATAAGTGGCAGGGGCAGAGAAGAAAACTGTGCTTGGTTTGTTGCCAACCCAGTCACAGACCTAATCTCGCACATTGTGGTTATTTTTAGCTATTAAGTATTGTGTTCTTGTGAAATGTGGAAGTCTTTTTTAACAATCAACCAATAAATTATTATGGCTAGGTTATTGTTACTGAGAATGTAGAGCCTGCAGTGTATCAAAATAAAGCACACCCAAATATTATTGTGAACAGTGTGTGCTTCAATACAACCACATGATTAATTTTCACCAGTTTGTGCCTACTGTGAAACGAAAGGAATACAAAGTAATGTGCCACACAAAATAAGCATTTCT
Source organism: Merluccius productus (assembly GCA_027122695.1). Lineage (NCBI taxonomy): Eukaryota > Metazoa > Chordata > Actinopteri > Gadiformes > Merlucciidae > Merluccius > Merluccius productus. The sequence continues at coordinate 4,521,788 of JAOPJI010000142.1, forward strand.
CTGACAGTCATTTTTTGCAGGATTCTCTTTTCCAATCGGATAAAGATCCACATTTATATCTCACACGAGATTGTCTTTTTTTGCCTTCTAGTAGATCATTACTTTACTTGGTTTTGACACATAGGGATGTGCCTTACCCTATGCTATAGTATATCCATCAAGTATACATTATTCACACAGCGATCATATTTCAACATTGGCATTTTGACTGTCCAAAGCTAAACAGTTTCTTAGCAACTGACATATATGCACTTTGCTTCACTGTTTACCCTGTGCCGGTTATAACCCAGCACATTGCTTGAGGAATGGATGACGTTTTTGTATGTTGAGTGTGGCGCTCAACATACAAAGTTCAAAGGCAATTTTGTAATCATTTTTCTCAGTGAGGTTACGCCTCTGAGCTCAAGAAGCCTTGCACTTGGCTCAGGAGTGAGGAGGTTGCACACACCATCGAGTGTGGAGAAAACAACTCAAGGGTGCTTGAGTGAGAATACCAAACACCTCTGGCATGCCAGTTTATACTATTCATCCACCCCACAGCGCGAGCCAGGACTGTTTGCGTGTCAGCAGCACGCATGGCACCCTCAGGCAGCAGAGCTGAGTAAGTCAGCCTTGGTCTTAGTCATTTAGCTGGAGGCTCAGAAGACACAGCGACAGTGTAAAAGGCAGCCGGACTGCAAGATGACAGGTTAAGGGAAGAATAGATGGGGAAGACCAGGCCTTTTACCAAATGGACTCATTGTGGAGCTTTTCAAGCCACTCAAAACACTTTAGATGCTACGTCTCACATTTACGCATGAACAAACACATTCCCACACTGGCAGCCCGTGTCAGCCATGCAATGTGCCAACTCGACTGGAGCCGTGAGGGGTTCGGAACTTCCTAAAGGACACCTTTTAAACTTAAGCCAGAAGGCCGAGAATTTAACCAACAACCTTGTTTACCTCCTGAGATACGGTCGTCCCATTTGTTCCTGAAGCTGCCCAGTGGTGATAACACATCGAAAGGGGTTTGTGGAAAGTCGCTGAGCTAGTGTTGAGGTGTTTTACAATGAACACTATTAGTTTCTGCTGGAGAAAGCACAATAGAGCTGACCTCCGCCTTAGCCATTTCTGCAGAAGCGGTTTGTTTCACGCAAGATATCAAAGTGCCCAAGGGGAGATTAACAAAAGTAGAAGCATTTACTGTTATGAAGAGTATCTCCCTCTACAAGCCTCTCTGTTCCTCTCATCCCAAAGAGCCATTTCCTCCTCTCTTTCTGGTGGAACACGCATTATTTGAAAAAATGAGAAGAAAATGAAAACATGATTTTGTCATCTATTCAGCAATATCATGCCTTTTTCAGAGAACCCAAGGCCATTTGGGAGACAGAAACCCCAAGACGGTAAAAGCATCTTGAATTATCAGCTAAGAAAACCACCATCTATCTCACTGAAAGTAATCTTCATATTCATTGCATTTATCAGTTCCAAGGCACTCAAAGCACTTAGTGAGTGTGTGTCGCATCCACCTGGGTGATGGCTATCAAAGTGGAAAGGTGAGGAATAAAACTATCAACTTAGAGACCAGGGGAGGGTTAGGTGGCCATGTTGATGCAAGAGCCAGGTTGGGAATTTGTCCAGGAAACCGAGGTTAGCACCCTGACTCTTACAACGAGTGCCATGTGATCTTAAGTGACCACAGGGAGTCAGGACATTTCAGGACAGTTCGTTGGACATCTCAAACGAAAGATGGGGCTCTTGCACAGGATTGAGTCCCATCTCCGTCCTGGGGCATTGGGGATATAATAGATCAGAGGGCAGATGAGCAGCCCCTACTGGTCCTCCAACACCTCTACCAGCACCATCTGGTCTCAGATCCAAGGAGGGACCAGGCCAGCCCTGCTTAGCTTCCAGAGAAACTAGCAGTGCCTTTGGTAGGTAGCCATGGTGCTGAAAACACACTATGTCTCATTCTCTTACTACTACTGATCCATCAAAATGTACTTGATACTGGTGGATTAACAGAGAATGCCTCCGTTTACCTAGTGGCACATGAGGGTAGAGATCAATTTTGTCTTTATGTTTGTTGCCCTTCTCATCTCTGCCCTACAGGGTGCTTTCAGAGCCTCACACAAGTGACATTTAGAAAATTGCTTAGAGTGCCAGCCATCAAGTACTGTTTACAATTGAACAATTGAATTCAATTGAATTCAATTGTTCAATTGAATTCAATTGTTGTTTCACAAATTGTGTGGTTGTGTTGACTAGTTCCCAATTTGTGCTGTTAACAGACAACACTATTTGAACAAAGTAAGTGAGATGCAAGATTGAAGATGAATTGAGGACAAGGGGATACAGACAATTTGAGACGCAGCAAGACATTTCAACCGCTATTCGAACCTGTGTGTGACCTGCGTTTATGCTTGGATATCAATGCTATTTAACAGATCTGATGAATCTGTGCCGGTTATGTGCAGAAATACCAAGTAGGCTCGCCTAAATGTGGTGGTCATGTTGTATCATTAGGAAAGTAAGTATGTCAAGGATTTTACATTTCAACAAAGTCCTACTTTGTCTGTACTGACAGATTCATAAATAATGGACAGATCTGTCATTTGAAACCATCTTGATCTTCTCCATTTAGAATTTGGTGAATGATGAATTCCACCATTTAAATGTCACTACTCACAGTTATATACTAACCAATAGTCCAGGAAGACCAAAGTCCTCCCATAGTGAGCAATAGCAGGACTTGCTGTTATAATCGAATGGCCTTATTCAAATGCGTATGTAAAGCCATTAAATATAAATAGGTCTGGAGATCGCACCTCCCCCTCCCAGTATTTGCATCTTTCTTTGGGGCAGGATTTAGGATAGACTGCTGAAACTTGGGTTGTAGTCAGAGACATGCTTTCCCACAGTTATCAGGCTTGTCAGTGAAATATCTAAATATATTCAACATTATATATTATGAGGCAAGATAAGACCAAAGATTGATCAAGACTTATGACTTTTAATTAAGGTAATCAGAAACAGTGGAATATAAACATTGAATGAATCTTAATAACATGGCTTTGGATCCAAACCTGTATCTATCATTTTATAAAATCCAAAACTTGATGGTAAAGGTACATTAAAAACAAACCGTGCCACCGTTTTTAAGTTAAGTCAGAAAATCACTGGTTCAGAAAATTACGACATGGATAAGAAAATGTGATTTTGCTGCATGTTGTTTAATAGTCAATTTGTTGCACTGGTAGGCCTATGGCATTGATTACTATCTCATTTTAAAACAATCTTACAGCGTAAAACAAATAATCAAAAAGTGACTATTTTCTTAATTATTTGACTTCTTAATAAATGAATAACTTATTTTTGCTCCTTTAGGATACTGTGTTATTGGTCTCCTTTAGCTTTGCTAAGATGACACACTTTTACACCCGTTTTTGCTAATCTGAGCAGATCAACTTGGAAACGGTGGTTTTCCTTCAGACAGAGGTCCCCCATGACCGGTCCCATGTGCTCACCAGGTGGAATGGAACCTTATCTGGCTGGAGATTTGTCATGGAAGTTGACCATGTATTCTCGCCTCATCACTCCCAGCTGTGTGTGTGTGTGTGTGTGTGTGTGTGTGTGTGTGTGTGTGTGTGTGTGTGTGTGTGTGTGTGTGTGTGT
>JAOPJI010000142.1:4624218-4641718 GCA_027122695.1 Merluccius productus
CACCCGCACCGCGCTGGCTCACCCCGGCGCCGTGCACGCATCGGCACCGCGCACCCTCTCACCGGCGCCGCGCAGGCTCACATCGGCACCGTGCACGCTCACATCGGCGCCGCGCACGCTCACATCGGCACGGTGGCACACACACATCGGCGCCGTGCACGCTCACATCGGCACCGTGCACGCTCACATCGGCGCCGCGCAGGCTCACATCGGCGCCGTGCACACTCGCATCGGCACCGCGCAGGCTCACATCGGCGCCGTGCATGCTCACAATCGGCGCCGTGCACGCTCACATCGGCACCGTGCACACTCGCATCGGCACCGCGCAGGCTCACATCGGCGCCGTGCATGCTCACATCAGCACCGCGCACGCTCACATCGGCACCATGCACGCTCGCATCGGCACCGCGCAGGCTCACATCAACATAGTGCACCTCACACACACCAAAAAAATCGTAGGGGAAACACCGAAGATGCGTTTTGAATCTCTACAACATATCTGTGGGTGTGTCGTCTTTTGTACATCTTGAGAGCGTGTGTTTCCCACAAGTCATGGCGCTGCAGCCCGGTAATTATATTTAATTGCAGCCTGGAGACATTTTTGATGGATGCAATGTCTGTCCTCCGACTATTGTTTCATTTGTATGACAAAACTGTGTTTGTGTGTGTGTGTGCGCGTGTGTGTGTGTGTGTGTGGAGGTCGAAAAAGACACTCAGGCGTTATCAGTGCTTCAGTCCTGGCCCCTATGAAAAACATTATTCTGGTCGGTGTGTGTGTGTGTGTGTGTGTGTGTGTGTGGTTGACGTGTCCTTGTCATGAGGCGTGCACAGGAGTCTGCTAAAAATATGCACCGCCGTGGGCTGCGCTGTTCGAGGTTCACTGCTAAATTCATGTTTCATCCGCCCGCCGTCCTCTCCGTCGAGGAGCCAGTGATAGGGTCGGTGCCGGGGTTCGATCCTTCAATTGTCCTCAGCCTAACCTCGTGTGCGCACCCTAGCGCAAGACGCCGCCGAACCCCCTACTTGCTCCTTAACGCGAAATATCGAAAATAATTCACCGTAAGCCTCGGATACAAGTGAAATAAATACATAGTAAATGTGTATTGCGCTTGTTTAAGAAAAATAATGATGCATAATGACGCAACGCGTCGTTATTCATCAGTCATTTTTCGGCGTAGATGAACGCATCCTCTCAATGACCTGACTAGTATTAGCTACATAGTGGGCATGATAACCAACTTTGACAGACTCATTGTGTTCCCATCTCACACCCCCCCCCCCCTCCCCCCCTCCCCCTCTCTCTCTCTCGTTTTGACTTGCAGATCAAGTTCGGGAAGGGGGAGTGGGTGGTGGGCTCGGTGCAGTACGAGAGGAAGTACGAGGTGCCGCTCTACATCATCATCACCTCCGTTGTCGTGCCGATGGTCCTCATCATCGGCATCTCCGCCTTCTGCTACAGGCAAGGGACCTCGCCTCACTCTGTTCTCGGTCTCTTATTCTTACTCTGTCTCTTACGGTATAGAGGGATCTGCGCTTGTGAGACTAGCATTAGTGCATTAGTGCATTTCTTAGGTTATCCTTTTGTTGAAGTGGTATGAAGTGAAGTGGTATAAGTGGTAGAAGTAGTCGAGCAGTCCATTCCCTGAAGTGTGGGTTGCAGTCGTCTCACGAATCAGACTTTAGCTTGATATCTTTAAGTCTGATGGCAGTCCGAGGGGGGGGGCGTTTCACTTTCTTTCACTTCATATTTGATGTTGACCAATCGTGTTGCTGGAGGCGGGGATCTGTTGTTTCAAATCAACACTGTGTAGACTGTCCACTGTAGAAATACACTTAAAAAAAAAAATCCCCTTCTGTAACGAAACAGGAATACGAAGCGTATCTCCGCCCCCCCCCTCCCCCCCCCCGGGAATAACGCCCCTGTCCTCCATAGAAAACGAGGCTGACATACCAGTTCACACTCAAGATGACGGCGGTAGAGTCGAAAGCCCTTTAGTTTGACATCTCCACCCCGCCCAGACGGCTCCAGACCCCTTCGTAAGTGCTTTATTTGGGCACTCACTGAAGTCTGAACAACACCGCCGGCATCGCTTGTGATCTCAGTGTTTGTACCGCGCAGGAATTAAAAGGGCACGACTGTCCTGTTCGTCCCCACCAGCGACTACTGCAGAGTTGCACTTTTCTTACTTAACCTCCGCAACCCTCGCAATTAACACCCGCCCGGCGGAGGGCAACCGTTTCATTCTTCAGACATTAGCGCGCGGCTCGCCTTCGTTTGTTAGAGCCGCGCTCGGGGGTGAAAGCACTCACGGACGGACACCCCTTTCAAGGATGGACGAACGCAACCCGACCCCCATTAAGAGCTGTTTGTCAGGACGATGGATAATGCGGTTCATAGTTCGGCGCGAGCCGCGGCATGCAGATGCCTCCGCGCTTGTTTCCCGTCTAAAGTCACGGTTAGGACAGACGGCGTGCAGCACACACACACCGTCTCCTCGCCACACTGAAAAGAGGTTTTCGCTTTATTTTTTGCTAAGCTAACCCCGCTATGTCCCGTATCGGTTGTTGTTGTGTTCATCATCTTGATGTGTGCCGTGTTGCGTGACTGTGACCCGTGACTGTTGCCGTGGCGATCCGCGCAGGAGGAAGAGCGAGCAGGCCGAGCGGGAGTACGAGAAAGTCAAGCACCAGCTGGAGAACCTGGAGGAGAGCGTGCGGGACCGCTGCAAGAAGGAGTTCACAGGTACGGTTCGGGAGACGGCCTCGCCGCGACGACTCGAAGGGGCCTGTAAACCCCCCCCCCCCCCCCCCCCTTCACTTCAGTTTCAATACGCGGGAGAGGGGGGGGGGTAAGGTGTGTCGCATCAAACGCTGAATCGGCGGGTGACCCGGGTAACCGCATCGGCCGGTAATGCGTTTTGCATGCGGTGGCATGCGTTTAGTCATCTAATGAGAAACCCATCTAGCGGCGTTGGGGTTATGCTCTCCCCCACTAACAGTAGAGTCCCCCCCGCCCCCCCCCACGGGGTTAGGCGGGGCCGCCGACGCGTTAACGCTTAAAAAGGGGGCGGGACAAAAGTTGAACTTCGGTTAATTTCATGCAAAATGGTTGCGTCTGTGCAGCACACTATAGGCAATTATATTGCACTATCAGCGAGTCAGTGAGTACCGGCGGACTCGCGTTGAATGTAATTGCCTTTAAGCGCTTCCAATCGGCAACGATGCAAACTGCCGCCAGCGGCCAAACGAGAGCGGGGCGCCGCGCGTCGCCTCGCATTATGAACCGTGCGGCGAGGGCCGCCGCGCTATAAGGGATTCATGGCGCCGAACGGCAATGAAACGATGATATGACGATAATGAAGCGACCCATCTGTGCGTCGGGGTCGTTTGATGCGTCGCACCGCGGGGCTTCGTACGACGTGTCCTCGCGGCGAGTTCACATCTTTTATGGATGATTTCAGTCGTTAAAGTAAAAGCGACTAACTTGTTTGAAACCCCCGCAGACGTCGCAGGTGGGCGCCCGGATTCGGCGTACACACCGACGGCGACGTTTATGAAGTACAAATGGTTGGCGTTGGCGTTAACACCGCCGGGGTTAGGGGTTCGATTTCCACTAGGGCCCCCCCCCCCCATGCTCACAATGTATGCACTCGCTGTATTGTAAGGAGGAAACAAGACAGCGTAATGGTTAGGGGGTTCGGCGCCCAGCAAAAAGGTTCTGGGTTTGATCCTCAATCCACCTGTAGGAATCCTTGAGCAGGATGTCGAACGCCGACTGACATGACTAAATAGTATAATAATATAAAATAAACATAACTTGTATCTATTTATTTAGATATTTCTATATATATTTCTATTTCTATTTTTATTTTTTATTTTGTATTTTACAATACATGTATTTCATAATGAAATAAAATTCCGCTAAACACTTTGAATCAAAACATCCACCAAATGGCGTTTGTACAAATGATAATTAAATTAATGAACACAAATTCATTCCAGATATAAAACCTTTTTACAACAGAGGTTAAGTGCTGGCTAAAAGCAAAGCAGGGCCGTACCCATTTTGACCTAATTGTACTCTAAATTGCTGTTGGTGGACGGCGTATTGTGGTATTTGTCTTTTATTGTGTTATGTTTCATGGTACTGAAAGCAGTATATTTCAATTACACTATATTTCAATTACACTATATTTCAATTACACTGTACAAGTAAAAGCCCAACTAGGGACAAGAGTTGAAAATGAGCGATAGCTTCTCTGTGCAGCACATCGGTTTTAATGATCTGTATTGGAACAATGTCACATTGCATCGTCCCTATAAAAAAAATCAATTTAATTCAATAATGTTTTTATTCTCTTCTTCTTCTTCTTCTTCTTCTTCTTCTTCTTCTTCTTCTTCTTCTTCTTCTTCTTCTTCTTCTTCTTCTTCTTCTCCTTCTTCTCCTTCCCCTTCTTTTCCTGCAGACCTGATGATCGAGATGGAGGACCACACCAACGACCTGAGCGAGGGCCGCATCCCCTTGCTGGACTACAAGACGTACGTGGACCGCGTCTTCTTCCTGCCCTCCAAGGACGGCGCCAACGACGTCATGATCACCGGCAAGCTGGACATCCCCGAGGCCCGGCGGCCCGTGGTCACGCACGCCCTCAACCAGTTCGCCAACCTGCTCAACTCCAAGCCCTTCCTCATCAACGTAAGAGAGAGAGAGAGAGAGAGAGAGAGAGAGAGAGAGAGAGAGAGTCGATGTAGGGGGCGCTGTTCTTTAACGCCCCCCCACCGTGAAACGGCGGTCACGGCGCTATTTGATTTACGTCATATTTTTACGTATTTACGGTGAAAACACGAAGCTAGGGGGAGGGGCTTGCCTCGGATATTGATTGCCGTTTACAGTAGCCAATGAAACGCAGGGACACAGGATTAACGGTGGGAAAATGTATTTTTCATTTCATGGGGCCTTTAAAGGTGCTGTGTGGGGGGGGAGGGGGGAGAGAGAGAGAGAGAGAGAGAGGGGGAGAGAGAGAGGGGCACAGTCACAGACTAGCATATTCTCACAGCACATTTCACTCAGTAACGGCGCATGACAGATGGCTACGCCATTTCGAACAAATCACACTCGAATAATAGCTGTTAAATCTTACCTGCGGCACCTTTATGGGCGCAGGCGTTCGATAAACACACACACCGCCGCTGGTGTGCTGAAATGCCGGGGCGCCTGTGTGTGTGTGTGTGTGAGAGAGGGATAGTGTGGGACCGTGGCATGCATACCTAGGAGGGGGGGTGTACTGGTGTGCATCTGTGTCTGAAGGTATTTGCGATATGTCTGGGCAAGAGAGGTTTTAAGCGGCCTGCCGAGTCTCCCTCTCTCTCTCTCTCTCTCTCGCGCTCTCCCTCTCTCTCTCTCTCTCTCTCTCTCTCTCTCTCTCGCTTCACACTCTCACAGAATAATACCCTTCGGTTTTGTGAGGCAAATATACAGTATATATATATAGAGTCAAGTTCATCGGTATCCTATGTACAAGAGAATGTACACAATATATATGTGTATATATATATATATATATATATATATATATATATACAAGTGTACAATGTTGTAGAATAACTTTGGTTTTCGGTTGGCCGCATTTAAATGTCTCTGACCTTACCGAACACCAATGAATGAAACTACCGGATTATACGTTTTTATAGAGGCACTGGCGGAGCGGAGTGATGTGATATCCAAAATGTCACGACGAAAGTTAATACGCTGGCTCCCGGTACAGCGGGGAACACAGCGGAAAGGTCCGCCACAATCGGCGCGGGGTAAAGTAACGCATAATGGCTTTTAAAAAAGCACAGATAGCTGTGGGTGTAGCATTCCCCCCAAACGGAGAGGAGATAGCGCTGTTGTTTACACACACACACACACGCACACACACACACACACACACACACACAGCGGCGCCCATTGTTTAGACGCTTAGCACGGCGGCGCCGGTGGTGGATATTGCTCCCTAGACGAGAGGATATATCACCGTGCCGCGCAGATTGCAGAAAGGGTACCGGAGCCGCCGCCGCCGCCGCCGCCACCGCAGCGGCGTCCAATCAGAGAGGGGGGGGGGGAGAGCGTGGAATCGCTTGGAGAGCTGAGATACGGGAGGAATACAAACCCGAACCGCCGAAACCAGCGGCGGTGTCGTCATCACGAAACGGGCCCCCGCTCACTGATCGATGTGTGTGTGTGTGTGTGTGTGTGTGCGTGCGTGTGCGTGCGTGTGTGCGTGTGTGTGTGTGTGTGTGTGTGTCGGTAATTTCGCAGTTCATCCACACGCTGGAGGGCCGCCCGGAGTTCAACGCCAGGGCCAAGGTGTACTTTGCGTCCCTGCTGACGGTGGCGCTGCACGGCCAGCTGGAGTACTACACCGACATCATGAAGACGCTGCTGCTGGACCTGATGGAGAGCTACGTCCACAGCAAGAACCCCAAGCTCATGCTCCGCCGGTGGGTACCCGCAGGCCCGGCTCTCCGCAGGCCCGGCTCTCCGCAGGCCCGGCTCTCCGCAGGCCCGGCTCTCCGCAGGCCCGGCTCTCCGGAGTCGCCGACCCTAAGAGGAGATGGGATGGGGGATGAGAGACGGGACGAAAATTATTCGAATCGAATCGTTCGGTCGTTTATCACGCACAAATACCAAACATGGTCGCCGGTCGATGCCGCAGAAATTCAAATGTTTGGTTCATGGATCATTATAAGATGAATATTTTAGTTTTTCTTGGCTCGGATAAAGCGAGCACATTTAAGACATCACTTTGGACTCTGGTAACTTGCGGCGGCACTTTCTAATATTCATGACATCTTCTGGACTAAATGATGAATCGAAAAAATTATCATGAGATTAATCGACTATAAAAATAGTTGTTAGTTTGCGGCCCTAAGATGAGACGGTTCTCCGATGGTCCCGGAACGGGGGGGAATTTGGGTGACGCAGCGGAAAGTACAGGAAAGTACAAAAAAAACAAACCGTAAAGCGAAACAAATTGAAATGAGATTTAAACCCACAAGAATAAACACAGAAAACGTATCCGCACAATGTGAGGAGCAGCGATGTTAATGTAAATCCCCCAAAATACATGTAAGCATTAGACTGTTGAGGTAGACATTAGTACAGAATATGCTATATCATCGCAAACTATACATTATTGATCATGATACATGAGTCATGCGTACGTAAGTCTGTCTCAGCGACTAAAGTGTCCAGTATATGCTACAATAACCCCGAGCTTAGCATCTGCACGCCAGCATCACCGTCTCCATCTCCATACGACCCACTTAATCACCGATCTAAATCAAAGCTATTCATTTTTAATGATATCATTAACAATACGGATGGGCTATGCGAGTCGTATGCTAGGCATACAAGGAATCTCAGCATTTATATGTTAATGCGTTAACTTTTATTTAATAGGCTGTGCAATTATAGCGCGAGGAGATGTAGAGAGACAGATGGCTCTGTTCATGACGCGTCCTAAATATACCGTAATGGACCTTTTGGCATTTGTGAATTTTCACATTCCTAAAACAACCTTTTGGCTTGTCATGGGAAAGTCCCGTTATAGCAGCCTTATTATAATGTTGCTCTTTGCTGCTTTGTCTTCATGCAACCTGTATGTAGATAAAGCGTAATCAAATATCTTATTCCTCAAATTCAAAAATGTCACGAATGAAAGCGTTAGACATCCAAACGTTTCAAGGTGAACGCATCAACAGACTGTCGGTCGCTTCTCTGTTGTGTGCGTGTGTGTGTGTGTGTGTGGGTGGAGGGTGATGACGGTGGTGACGGCAGTGGTGGTGGTGGTGGGGGGGGGTGGTGTGGCATTGTCAACCAGTCTTCGGCACCCTCTGACTGGCTGCTGTACGCCGCTATCCGGCTTTAATTATGCCCCAATGGAGAGCCTCATTATGTTGATTAGGCCATTGTGCCAACAAAGGCTCCCTATATAGGAGACTGCTAATTAGGCATGCTAACGGCTAACAATGTGCCCCAGCGAAGGATGACTTGCAATTGGAGCCACGGGAGCTGTCTCGAAAGGCACTGGTGTGTGTGTGTGTGTCTTATGTTTGTGTTGTTTGTTGTGCATTGTGTGTGTTTTTCAGGTCCGAGACGGTGGTGGAGAGGATGCTGTGTAACTGGATGTCTATCTGTCTCTATCAGTTTTTGAAGGTAACATAAAACACTTTTGATTAAATGTACCAGTGAGTTGAATCTGATAATGTGTGATGGATGTACACATTAGGGGGTGTACCAATAAACACCTTGTTGATCTAATTTGATTTCAATGTGTTAATAAACCCGAATTGCCCATATGTCCATTAGTTTAAAGTTTAGATTCGACAATATTCCCGTCGTCTAATATCACTAAATAAAGCATTATTTAATTAGGCATCCTATCAAACTAGCTTAACCTCGCGGTGTAAAAAACATGAGCTTTATAAGGTTCTTCAGTTGTCCTCCATTAGCGCCAGGTACTTAACAATGTTCCTTCCTTTAATTAACCTTCAGATCCAATCAGTGCACTTATGTACTTCACCAAGTCTGAGAGAAATGTTGACTGTGTGTGTGTGTGTGCGCGTGCGTGCGTGCGTGTGCGTGTGCGTGTGGGTGCGCGTGTGTGGGCCAGGACTCTGCAGGCGAGCCCCTTTACAAACTGTTCCGAGCCATCAAGCACCAAATCGAGAAAGGGCCGGTGGACGCCAGGCTGAAGAAAGCCAAGTACACACTCAACGACACCCGCCTGCTGGGGGACGATGTGGAGTACTGTGTACTGGTGAGACACACACACACACACACACACACACACACACACACGCTCACACAAATCACGGGGAGAAACTGACACACACCAGAAACTGTGGGAGACACATAGACACACAACCTATTAAGCGGGAATGGGGGCACACACTTCATCATGCATACAGAGCCCACATGGACATGGGCAGCACATACCCTGTTGGGGAGCACTATAGTGGGCATGGTGAGTGACAAACACAACCACACACACACACACACACACACACACACACACACACACACAACACAGAGAGAGAGCGAGAGAGAGAGAGAGAGAGAGAGAGAGAGAGACATACAAGTTGCCTTGGTAACCACCCACAAAGCCCCCAGGCGGCTGCTTCTGGTGACATTAATTTCCAATGTCAATGTTCTCTAGGAGAGAGCCGCCATCACACACACACACACACACACACACACACACACACACACACTACTGCATATTATAATAGACCGGGTAGCCCAAAGTACCGTTTGCGTTCTTCATCTCTTCTGCTTTGACCCTCCAAACTGGGGGACCCCCCCAGCGGCGCCGCTCCCTCCGACCGCCCGCTACTTCTTTACTTCTCGCCGGGTCCCGCCGGCCCCCCTCTGTGTTTTTCCCGCCGACGCCGTGTTGCGCTTAACGCGGGCTAACACGATGCCAGCTGTTCGCTAAATAACGGAGCCCGGGGGTGATGCCGTTGTCGAGGGCAATTATCGAATTAGCCTGATTTACACGCACCCCCCCCTCCACCACCACCACCCCAACCCGTCCCCACTGGTACCGATGGGTGTCTGATTGATGAGTAAACGGAGGAGGGATCGCCACGATGAGCACCCCGCCCCCCCCCCCCCCCCCCCCCCCCCCCCCCCCCCCCCCCCCCGGGCGGGCGGGGGGGGGGGGGGCGCCGCCCCCCTCAGCTTTTCACGGCCCTCTGTGGTTACGGTGAGTCTAGGATTGACCCGGTCCAAGGTTCTGCCTAAACTTTGGCTTCCATGTTGCCCACCAGAGGGCCAACCAGATGGGCCGGGAAACGCATCACTTCTCTGGGGTTCTGTTTCATGGACACAAGGATCGGCCCTGTCGTACTGTTACCATGCCATGGCAACAACAATTGCCAAAAGCGTTTGATGGCCTGGCCTACTAGCCCAATCGGCCCAACCTCAGAACGTACATAAGTAAATGCTGGTTGGGTTTCAAAGATGACACCCAGACAGAGAAGACTGCAGCCTGGACACCGAATAATGTGAAAGAGAATGTACAGCTAGGCTTATGTATTACTACACAAGATGGCGGATGACAACTCATCCACTATCTCTGGTGTTGTTTTTTTGGACACTGTGTGAGCCCTTCATACCGTTACCATGCCATGGCGACAACAATTGACAAAAACGGTTTGAAGGCCTGGGCTGCCTCTCTGCCCTCGCCCACCAACACCTCCATTACCCCCGTCAGCCAGCCGTATTCCCCTGGCTCTCGGTGACGGGGACCGAGTTGATCTATAGCAGCTACCCGAAGCTGGCATCATTGCGCCAGCGGGCGCTTCGCCCTGGGTCTCAAACCTAGTTGTGCGTCAGAAGAAGTCAGGGGCTCTCAGTGAACAAAGCTGTGAAATATCAACTTCTCACCTCAGAACAGCTCAGTTCTACGGCGCTACAACGTTCTCATAGATTGAAAACCACCTAGTGTTGGTGACTCATGCAAGGAGTGTTTCACGACCACAATGCCTTTTGGTCTCAGCTTCGCCACCAGCTGCATCTGGCTGGCTCACATATCTTGATGAGGTTTCTCTGCAGGAGCCTGCGACCAGAACCCTGTCAGCTCTGCACCTACATCCACAGTAACTGGCCTAAACAAGGTGCCAGAGGAAAACAGCAGCTCTCCCGACTGGAACGACACCTGTATGGCACGTGTGCTCGCACTGTGTGGTTCCAGGTGCTCACTATGGCGTGTTGTCTTTGGCGCTTGAGGGTCACCTGGGCACAGTGAAGCTTAAACAGCGTTGCAGAAACCTGGTATGGTGGCCAGGGATAAGACAGGGACATTGGGGGCATGGTCAGCGACTGCTCTGCATAGCTTGGCCCTTCCCAGCCCTGGGAGCACCTCCAGCTGGATATGTGTGATAAGATTGACTGGGTTCCTCCTCAACCACAAATGGTTCCTGGTGGTTGCCTACGATCCAAATGGCGAGGGGCTCAGCACTACCGCCTCCGTCGCCTCTCAGGTCATCATTGACTTCCCCTGGCTCACTTTTCTCTCGCTGGAGCCTTCCAAAATTGACAATGGTCCTCAACTGAGGAGTGTGCAGAGTTCACCTCGTACCGGGAAAGCATGATAATCCGTCAAGTGCACACTGCCTACCTACCCTCATCCCCCAGCAATGTATCAATATTATATCGATATCGTGATATTATGAGACTAGATATCGTCTTAGATTTTGTATATCGTAAATATCGTGATACTGTGGCGTTCACAGGTCTGTTGATGTGCCTATACTGTATGTCATGTGTTTGTGTCTCTCACCCAGACGGTTGATGGGTAGGGGGCGTGGTTTGTGCCTTTTGGTTTCTTGGCGCGCTTTCTCTGTCATTCATTCTTGTGTTGGCAATCGATGAATAAATAACTTCCACTGCCTCCGTTTGAGTCGTTCCTTCATCTTGCCACATTGGTGACCCCGATTTGAACATGTTCGAGGAAGAAGAATGCAGTGTCTCCTCATCAGCCATGTCGCCCCAACTGTCACAGCCGGCCGGTTTCGCCGCGTCTGTGAAGCTACCCGAGTTCTGGCAGAGCGACCCGGCTGCGTGGTTCCAGCATGTTGAAGCGCTTTTCCACCTGCGTCGAATCACGGAGGATGACTCCAGGTACTTCTTGGTGGTCGCGGCCCTGGATCAGCATTCCACTCGCCGCGTCATGCAACTCCTGCGAGACCCACCACGACATGGCAAATACGCCGCACTCAGGCAACTCCTGCTACGGAGGTACAGCCTGTCCGCTGCAGAGAGGGCGGATAAAATGCTGTCCCTGCCCGGGTTAGGCGACGGTTCGGCGGTGGACCTGATGGACAGCATGCTGTCGCTGCTGGGTTCAGATGTTGGTGGTTTCCTGTTCCCGCACATTTTCCTGCGCCAACTCCCACCACCGGTGCGCGCAGCCTTGGCCAACTCCCCTTGCCTGGCCGCGAGTGACTACCGGGGTTTGGCTGAGGAAGCGGATCGTGTCCTGCTGGCTACCAGACGGTTCTCCGTGCAGGGCGTGTCGTCGGACCCCCGGCAGCCGACAGCGGAGGGCGAGGACCCAGCAGTGGTGGCTGGAGTTTCCGGGCGGAGACAGCGCGGAGGCGCCCTGTGTTTTTTCCACCAGCGTTATGGCTCCAAGGCTCGGCGTTGCGTCCCTCCGTGCACGTTTGAGGTGTCGGGAAACGCCAGAGCCGGCGCTCAGTAGCAGCTGTGAGCGTTGGCGAGCGAGAGGAGCTGCTGTTTTTGAAGGACTCCCTGTCCGGCAGGCGTTTCCTGGTGGACTCCGGCTCCCAGAAGTGCCTGCTTCCTCCGACTGACTCGGACCTGTCAGCCCGAGGTAACGGGCCACAGTTAAGTGCGGCTAACGGATCTGCTATTGGGACGTATGGCATCAGGTCGGTGGCTGTTTGTTTCCATGGGCGCAGTTTTGAATGGGATTTTGTGATCGCATCCATTACGGTTCCCATCATAGGCGCGGATTTTCTGTGTGCAAATGGTTTGTTGGTTGACGTCGCCAATCGCCGTTTGATCGATGCCGTGTCTTTTACCACCTTCCCATGTCAGACAGGGGGATCTGGGCCGTTAACGCACGTTAGCTTCTCAGCGTCCGGCTGCGTTTATCAGCGATTGCTGTCAGGTTTTCCCTCGCTAACCACTCCTGCCTTTTCTACCGCGGCAACGAGGCACGGTGTGGAGCACTTCATTCCCACCACGGGCCCGCCGGTTTTCGCGCGTGCGCGGCGCCTCGACGCTGTAAAGTTGGCTCTGGCGAAGGAGGAATTTGCTACCATGGAGCGGTTAGGGATTGTGCGGCGCTCTAAAAGCCCATGGGCTTCTCCCCTCCACATGGTACCCAAAGCTGATGGGTCATGGCGACCATGCGGTGATTTCCGCCGTTTAAATAACATCACCGTGCATGACCGCTATCCCATCCCGCACATCCAGGACTTTTCTGTTCACCTGGCGGGTGCAACAGTTTTTTCAAAGGTGGACCTGGTGCGCGGTTATCACCAGGTCCCCGTGCGCGCGGAGGATGTGCCCAAGACTGCGGTGATAACCCCGTTCGGCCTTTTCGAGTTTTTGCGCATGCCTTTTGGCCTTAAAGGGGCAGCACAAACATTCCAGAGATTGATGGACTCGGTATTGCGTGACCTGGCTTTTGTGTTCGTCTATTTGGACGATATCCTGGTGGCCAGCCCGTCGACTGAGGTGCACCTGTCGCACCTTAAACAGGTTTTCCAGCGCCTGGATGAGCACGGCCTGATTGTCAACCTGGCGAAGTGCCAGTTCGGATTACCGGATATTGATTTCTTGGGCCACCGCATTTCGTCGCGGGGCGCAGTTCCGTTGCCTTCCAAGGTGCAGGCTGTGGCAGATTTCCCCCGTCCGGTCTCAGTTAAAGCCCTGCAGGAGTTTCTGGGCATGGTTAATTTTTACAACCGTTTCCTGCCTCGTGCAGCCCACCTCCTGCGGTCATTGTACGAGGCCCTGAGGCTGAAGAAGGCCAGTGACCAGGTCGATTGGACCCCCGAACGGATCCAGGCTTTTGACGGGGCGAAGTCCGCCCTGGCTAACGCAGCGCTCCTGGCACATCCCGTGCCCACGGCGCCAGTTGCTCTGACAACCGATGCATCCGATGTAGCTGTGGGGGCGGTGGTCGAGCAGCGGGTGGCTGGTGTATGGCAGCCCCTGGCGTTTTTTAGCCGTAAACTGAGGGACAACGAACGCAAGTACAGCGCTTTTGACAGAGAGTTGCTGGCGTTGTACTTAGCTACACGTCATTTTCGTTTCCTGCTGGAGGGCCGTTCTTTCACCGCTTACGTTGACCATAAGCCGTTAACTTTTGCGATGTCTAAGGTAGCTGAGCCGTGGTCTGCTCGTCAACAGCGCCACCTAGCGGCCATCTCCGAGTTCACGACAGACATTCGGCATGTGGCTGGGAAAGCCAACCCCGTTGCAGATTGTTTATCGCGGGTCACATTGGTGTGTCCAGTACTGCTCGGGGTGGATTTTTCTGCTATGGCAGCTGACCAGCCTGGTGATCCGGACATCCTGGCCCTTAGGGCCACCGGTACGGGCCTCAAACTTGAGGAGGCCGTGGTGCAGGAAGGCGGCCCCACCCTCCTTTGCGATATCTCCACGGGCCGTCCCCGCCCTGTCGTACCAGCGACCTGGCGCCGTCGGGTTTTCGATTCCGTTCACGCTCTCTCACATCCGGGGGTCCGGGCATCGGTGAAGCTGGTCGGATCCAAATTCGTCTGGCCTGGCCTTCGCAGAGAGGTTAAGGAATGGGCGGCCGCATGTGTGGCGTGTCAGCGCGCTAAGGTTCATCAGCACACCAGAGCGCCCCTCGAACCGTTTTCGATTCCGGCCAGGCGTTTCGATCATGTGCATGTGGACCTGGTGGGCCCTTTACCTCCCTCGCAAGGTTTTACACACTTGCTTACTGTAGTGGATCGGACCACCAGGTGGCCAGAGGCGGTTCCTCTGTCCTCAACGACGTCTGCGGACGTAGCGCGTGCGTTCCTTTCGGCTTGGGTTGCGCGTTTCGGTACCCCGTCCGACATCACTTCCGACAGAGGCCCTCAATTTGTTTCAGAGCTTTGGTCGGCGCTGGCGAGGTCCCTGGGCACACAGGTTCACCGTACTACCGCGTACCATCCACAAGCTAACGGCTTGTGTGAGCGTTTTCACCGGTCGCTTAAGGCGGCGTTGCGCGCTGCGCTCTCGGATGGCAACTGGGTGGATCGTTTGCCTTGGGTGATGCTTGGGCTGCGTTCAGCTCCTAAGGAGGACCTGAATGCCTCTCCTGCTGAGTTGGTCCTAGGGCAGCCACTCCGCGTACCGGGTGAATTTTTGCCAGAGAGTTCTGCTCCACTTTCGCATCCTGCAGTGCGTCCTTTTTCGTTGGGGGGCACTCTCACTCCCACGCCTGTGCATCACTGTTTTCCGCGGTCTTTTGTGCCCGGGGAGCTCATGACGGCTAAGTTTGTTTTTCTGCGACGTGACGCTCACCGGTCGCCCCTCCAGCCCCCTTACGATGGCCCATTTAGGGTTCTTGAGGCGGGCTCTAAGAGTTTTGTGCTGGATATGGGTGGGCGTAGGGAGCGCGTTACACTGGATAGACTTAAACCGGCACACATGATGGCTGACGAGGTTGTGTTTCCGGCCCAGGTCCCCCGGCGAGGTCGCCCTCCTTCCAGGATCCTAGACAGGGTTTCACCCGAGCGCCCCGGTTCGGAGCCGATCGCGGAGGATGTTTCTCGTGCACCGCCTGCTGTGTCTGAGGAGGGGTGGCGCAACCGTTATGGCAGGCTGATCATACCTCCAATGAGGGATTGATTTTTTTCTCTATAAGTTCCCTCTGGGTGTTCGGGGGGGGCCTGTGTGGCGTTCACAGGTCTGTTGATGTGCCTATACTGTATGTCATGTGTTTGTGTCTCTCACCCAGAGGGTTGATGGGTAGGGGGCGTGGTTTGTGCCTTTTGGTTTCTTGGCGCGCTTTCTCTGTCATTCATTCTTGTGTTGGCAATCGATGAATAAATAACTTCCACTGCCTCCGTTTGAGTCGTTCCTTCATCTTGCCACAATACGGCATATAAGTGTTGTCTTTTTCCTGGTTTTAAAGGCTGCATTACAGTAAAGTGATGAGAACAATGAGAAAAAACAGTACTTTTCGAATTTGTCGACTATTTAATTCACTATATACAAAAATAGGTACGCAAAAGTATACAAAAATAGGCTTTACCGTGTGGTTATTTTGACCTTATTATTTTGACCTTTGATTTAAATGACCTATACAGGGATTAGAAGACTTTGGCCCAGATATCGCCCAGCACTACACCAGTCCCATGAAAATGGGCTCAGAGCGCACCTGGCCTAACGGCGTTTCTTCAAACAACCTGCCCTGTGACAGGCTCCGCCCCTTCTGCCGCCCAGGCGCCCCCCCCACCCCCCCGGGGTCAAGGCCTCCATTGCCTACCGGCAGATGGGGATGATGCAGTGCTTTGACCAGCCTAAATGAGCCATGCTTCTTCTGGTCAGCTGGGCTCGGGGCCACCAGCTCCTCAATGGCGCGTTTAGCCGCCTCAGAAAAAGTAGCGCCCCCCCCCTGGTAGCAAACAGACGGTAACACGCGGTGAGACGTACGCACAGCGTGAGTTTGGATTCGTTGTTCACAATACCCAGGGACTGAAGAGAGCAACGGCAAGGCTTCTGTCTTTTAGTCTTTAAAGAGACCGTATTAGGTCGGATACAATCTAATGAGATTCTTTCATTTCCGCTACCCAACTGTGTCTGAACATCGTCGCGCAAGGACGGCAATAGACTGTGTGTGCGCGCGTTAGAATTGCGTTACAAGGTAGTCGTATAAACGGGGGTGGCGGTTTATCAGTGTGGTTAAACACGTCGTACACCCACCACACGCGCAATTAAAGATCTTTAAAAGGATTGACTACTATCGTCTGTCTCTGCAACACCACGACTTCCGGCTCTAAATACAATTGATAGACAAGAGTGTGTGTGTGTGTGTGCGTGTGTGTGTGTGTGTGTGTTGATAGTGTGCATCACGATCACAAAAAGGTTAAGGTCGCAGCAAGGGAATCAGAGAAAGTTTAAACGTACTCTACCTTAACATATAAGATTTAAAAATACAAAAAAGTAAGTGTCCTACTAGCCCAACCGGCCCAACCCCAAAACGTACATAAACCAACGCTGGTCGGGTTTCCGAGATTATACCCAGCAGCACACAGAACCGTGTAAATGTGCACCGTTCTCTCAGCTACTAGCTAGGCTTCAGTATTCCTCCACCAGATAGCGGATGATGATAACTCGCGGTATGACTCATCCTGTTCAATTATAAACACTGGCTGAAGTTGAAGATATTTAGTTTCTAGGCTATTTTTTTCCTGTCCCTTCTTTTCATGCAGGTGAAAAGAAGCATGAATCGACACGGGCAGCCAGCAGGAGGGGGGGAGGAGAGAGAGAGAGAGAGAGAGAGACAGAGAGAGAGAGGCAGACACCTCTTTATCACAGTGTAATGAGCTGGCAAAGGATAGGCTAGCAGGATAGAGAAGGGAGAAGGAGAAGAAGAAGAACACACACATAGAGGAGGACGGACTAAAAGTAGCCTAGCACAGTCCAGTGAGCAGGCGGCGTCTTCTCAAGCTGTCTATGACTCCCCACAGTGCCGTTTGAAGGGAAAGCTGACGTCTCTGCTATATGTAAACTGCTCGCGGTCGCTAGCCAAACCCGTTCTGGCTATAGCAACACACACACACACACACGCACACACACATGTACGCGCACATATGCAGTACATGCGCATACACGCAACACATACATATTTATTTCCGTTGAACTTGGATTTTCGCTCTCTCGTTTCATGTCGGTGCCACGTGTATTTTCTTATTATGATTACCAACGTCAATGATTCACTTCTTTTCTTTTTTTTAA